>NW_010581289.1:0-11301 GCF_000705375.1 Tinamus guttatus
AGAGTTCATATAAATGCAAACAAATTATTCTTCCCAGAAATTAGAATATTATTCCAGGAGATGTTTGAAAAATAAATTTAGAAGTGCTATCTAGTTATTATCTTCACTGCTGAAGATATCACCGCCTGTAACAAAGCTTCCTTTCAAATAAGGAAAAAAAATACCAGTGAGGCCTAGAATATTCTCTTCCTCCTGAGATTCACCAGAGCCATGGTGCCATTGCCACCTCTCCAACACACAAGTGGGCGAAAACTAAAGGGGGAAGGGAGGGCAGCTAGTTTTTTCTCTAAGGAAAAAGCTTCTCCCAAAACTACATGTTTTTCTACTATTTAGGTCTGTCTTGTGTTGTGCGCTTTCCATTAGATCTATCTAATTGCAAACAACTTTAAAAACAAGATAGTCCTGGCAAACATTTATCAGATAACCAATTTTCTTAGGGTTGTGTGTAATGTTTCTAAATGAGTCAGTCAGACACTGGAAATCAAAGAGAAGTGCCACTCAATTTATCAGTATGTAGGGGTAGTAATCTCCACAAACAGAACACGCAATTATAAAATTATGTTATTAATGATTTTTAGCATGTATTTAAGAGTTGCATTACTTTCCATCTCAAACTATTTATACCAAATATTTTACAGGCAGTCTTTTAGAAACACAGCCAATAGTCACAAAAATATTGGCCCAGTTTTCACACATCTCCATCCACGCAGCTCCAACAGAGAGGACTCCTCCAGCCATGACCATAACTGCATATCTCCGAGCTGGGACTGAGGGATCTAAGCAGAATTTTATTACCAAGGACACATATACCATGGTGATACAACTCACCATTGAGCTGCTATACGGAGGCTGATCATGCAGACTTTGTTTTCCATTCCCAGATGCTATTTCTTCCCAAAAGGTAAATACTTTGTCTCACCTTGCTACTACTCCTAAGCCAGATGCCAACACAGCCGGCTGTTGAGTTTTTGAATATTTCAGAGATGCGCTGAAGACATGAACCTGCTGGCTCACATGGCACTGTGCATTGGACGGGAGGTGATGGGACAGCAGGTATGACTCGTTCAAGCTGCATGTCCAACCCTTGGCTCCTGGCCCCCTGCCCCCACCCAAAGGTACCAGGTCACCCTACCAATCGTCTCCAGCACAAACATGCTTCTCCTGCACAAACCCAGTATCTCCACATGAAAAGCACGGCACAAGTTCAGCTTGGGGTACCTATGGTTTGCTGGACACAGAAATCACACCCTGACTCTCAACTGTCTCCATAAGCTATCCGAGAGCAGTGTTAGCTGTTTAAACCTGTGAAGCAGCAAGATCAACGAGTGTGATCCAAGTCCAGAGTGAGCTGCAGAAGAAGTCATATTTTAGCAGCCAAATTTCACTCAGGGACCCCATTCTGAAGCTCCTGCAACATCCAGCATGACATTATAATAAATGTATTAAAACTGCTTATGTGATTCATTAATGCTCAATGAATAGCCAGCTTATGGCATCTCCCAGCACTAGGTGATGTCAGAAGCAGTCACTCTAGCAAGTTTAAATTAACAGTGAGTAAAGAACCAGTAACTGTGCCTCCTTTCTCCCTATTATATCATTATACTGAACCATAACGAATGAGAAAACCCACACTGAAACACTATTCCACACCCAACGGTCACATTTAGAGCAGAAGAAGAAAGAACAAAGATGTGGTTCACTAAACAGAGTATCCTCAAAATTAGTAGTAAGGGTTGGGGCATGCTACATTTGACTGAAACAATGAAAATTTATATAAGCTGCAGATAAATCTGAAATTCTATTTCCATTAAAAAACTTTAAAAAGTTAAAAAAAGGAGAAACATAAAAGAAGAAAAACTCCATCTGAAAAAATATAGGAACTCCTAGATTACAACTTCATCACTTCAAGTAAGATATGAAAATTTAAACATGGATTACTGTGTATATTCTTACCCTCTCCATCCCCATTCTCTCCTCAAAAAGAAGATTAAAAAAAAAGAAAGAAAAATCAATCACATTTATTCAAATATGGTAACTTCAGTTCTGTTTTCTCTTATAATGCTGTTTTTGAAGAGTCAGTTTCTTCATTGTCTGAGATCCTCCTCACACTATGATCATTGCTAGTCCTGTTTTCTGTGACTTTAGAATCACTTTGATAAGGGACAGACTAAACCGAGCAGAGATTGATTATAGATAAGTACACCATACATAAACTTTCCTCAATATAATGCTAGAACAAATTGACCCTGACAATTTCACTTTCAAATCAAACCAAGACACCGCGCTCTGCCTTTTAGGGAGTTTTATGCAGAATAAAATGTAAGATCCATTTCTTTATTGTGCAGATCCTTCTTATGCAATAGGAATATTGCCATAAATTAAAAAAAAAAAAAAAAAAACTCCCCCACCTCAGTTACCATTTCAGGGAAATTCCTACGTTTGGGCACTCTGCAGCTGCAGACGGAGCTTACCCTGGTTAACAATTTACTACTGGAAAATGTTTCCCCCTTGCAACTTAATAGCAATTCATTCTGCAAGATTTTATGAGTTTTCCTGTTTTGCTTCGGAGTGACTGGTACTGTCAGCTTCCCGATTAAGCCATGCCTGCAAGTTGAAAGAATGCCTGCAGCTTGCCAGCTCCCAGGAAAGTTAACCTTAAGCTAATTAACTTGGAAGGCAAGCAGGGAAAAAAATCTTATATTAAAATGAAGAGTTTGAGGAAATTAGTTACTCTGTTTGAAGACAAATATGGATAAATCAATCACATTCCTTAATTGCTCCCTAGCTGACAGGTTCCCTTAAGTGTGAACTCACATTTGGGCACTGTGGAGCCCTAGTCCTATTCCTTCTGCTAGTGGAGATCTATCTTCTACCCCAAAGAGTGGATATTGCTGATCTGATTGTTTTGTTGACTATAAACAATAACAACAGCAAAAATAGAAAAAAAAAATATATAGATTTTACACGCGATTGAAGAGACCTCTCTGTTTAGCCTGATAGCAATGGAGAATGTGTGACAATGTTATATAAAAACAACTCACACTTGACTTTCGTTATCCCTAAAGTTTTCCTGTTCACAGAATAGTCAAGTTTGAAAGGGACCTCTGGAGGTCTTCTAGTCCAACTGCCCTGCACGAGTAGGGTCACCTAGTGCACATTGCCCAGAATTGTGTCCGGGTGGGTATTGAATATCTCCAGAAAAGAAAACTCCACAACCTCTCTGGGCAGCCTGTTCCCACACCCTGTCACCATCATAGTAAAAGAGTTTTTTTCCTCATATTCAGATGAAGTTTCCTGTGTTGAACTCATACTTTTAATATCTACGATCTCTAGCTAAGTTTGTCAACTATGGCCTACAACAGCCCCAGTACTATTCCCAGCTGATCGCTGAGCAAGAAACCCTCATCTTCTTGCTACTGCCACTGTTTCTTGGTGGTCATGTTTCACTTTGGGGATACAGATTGCTACCTACTGTCAGGTCTTTTTGGCTAAGAAAACTACGTATCTAAGAGAGGGACAAAACACTCACATCTTTATCCCTCTCATCCATCACTTGTTTACCTTAGTTTTCCACTCTCTTAGGATGCACAGCCACAAATTTTATATTTAGTGGCCAGAAAGGTGATATAGCCTTTAAAAGGTATTATACTACAGACTGTTTTGTAGAATATTTCATGACTTAGTAAATATTTTTTTTCCTTTTACCTTTATGATGATAAGATCCACAAAGCTCAAAAAAGTCATAGAAGAGAACAGAATGGAAGAAAAAAATAATTTAGAAAAAGATGTTATGCCTGCTGTCTAAATTACTATGTATTTTATCAACTCTTTGGCCAAAAAGATGTTAAGAATAAATCCTTTGATTTAAAAAAAAAAAAAAAGTAACATTTTACCACATAATTGAAGTCACAAAATGGAAAAAAGCATGAACTCAGAAGGAATTTAATTCATTAAGGAAAACAATAGAAGAGTAATTTCAGGGAAGCTCATTGGGAAGGAAGGCAGACAGATGGGAGGAGATGTTCTGCATCACAGAAAACAAAGCAGAATCCTGCTTGCTATACTTTATTTTTAAATCTAATTCAAAGAAGATACAGAAGGAAACATGCATTCTCCCAACCTTTTTGGTGTATGTTCTGACTGAAGATCCCTCTTGTAAAAAAACAAGCGGTAGGAGAAGCCTCCTGTAGGCTTAGAGAAAGGCAGCCCAGCTCCACCACTCGGACTAGCCCAGGAGACCTCCTTCCACAGGGGCACGGGTAGGTATAGAGTAAAGCTGCCTACAGCAACCCAGCCCTAAGGGGAAGAGAGTAAACTGCCAATCTCCAAAGCCTATAGCTGTCTTACCGATGCAACTAAGATCCCTATTGAGAAATAAAATCCAAGATTGAAAATAAAGTGTCTTTTCTGCATTTTTCAGTATTGCAACCAGGAATATAAATGCACCCTTCACTAGATTAAGCTTTTTTATAGCTATCTTGTAAGCTTATCTGATATTAGGAGTGGTCGTCCAGTAGCCTGGCAGACATGGGACATGGTGCTCCCTAGAGCCCCCAGTCCAGCTACAGGAGTGAGGGTACATGTCTGTCTGTGATGACTGCCATCCAAAACTCTATGAAATTTTATACATATATATAGATTTACATACACACACACATATATGATTGAAATGTTCATAATGCAAGCAAATTGCAGTCATAAACCAACTCTTTCTGCCTGTATTTGAAACTGTTTAATAAGCACTCTGAACAAATTTATAAAGATTCTGAAGACAAATTATCTGCTGTCAGGAAGAACCTAACATTCACTTGTCATTATTCACACAGTGAAAATGCTTCCTGAAAATAGATCAATATTTATGTTTATATATACATAAGATAGTCTTACTGATGATTAAACAAGAAAGACTGGAGAACATGAGAAATGAAGTCAGCTAATTCCATAAGTATAATAAAAGTATAAAAAAGTCACGGTATACAATTTAAAGAATATTCATATCTTGAATTCATACAAACATACTTCATATATAAGTAACAATATAGACTGTAGAACCTCCTCTATAGAAATTCCTCTGAGTTTTTTTTATCTCAACTTAGACTCCTACACAAGTTATGAAAAGGAGGTTTGAAATGATTCATTGCATTGTTATTTCAGTGGTGTTTCAAAAGCAAAACCTCTACAGTATTTCCTGCATTTCATGGAAAAAATATACATGTAAAAAGAGTTTTAAAGGTATTTTTAATAGGAAGGAAAAAAAATCAACAACAACAAACGAATAACACAAAAAATGCCTCATAAATAGCTGCATTACTGAGAGTTGCTTGAAGCCAAGATTCTACAATAACTGATAGAGAGGCCAGTGCTTTCCCTAGTCCCTAGCAGCACAAATTTAACCTTTACCCAGCACGAGCACATTTGCATTCCCACATCTGTTAATATAGTCAATGATATCTGAATTGTTTTCCTTTGGTCTTTTTTTCCCCTCCCCTCTTTGCAGACAGATTTTTCTTTTCCAGTTAAAATCCAGGCATACTGGCACATAGTTTGCCTCCCTTAGTAACTTTTTGCATTCACCTTAGAAGTAATCTAAAGGCCTTCAGGAATCCACAGGCCTACTTTTCTACTCTTCTAATTTATCTGGAATGTAATTACCCATATTAAGCCTGAAGTCAGACGACACGCTCAAGCAGTCCCCTGCTTTCCACCATATTTAAATTAAAGACCTAAAGAAATTAAAGAATCCTATAAGTTCAGGAAGAATGAGTCCCAGATGCATACACTCTCCTGCCTATTTAATGTGGCTGATGATACGTTCTCAGTATTAAGGTCTCCAGCTGCTGGTAAGTATGAGCCCCACTAGCACTCTTCTCCCCTTATTCTAAGCCTTTCCTCCTTTGCTTGGTTATATGTGCCGGGTATACTCTGTAATCATATGCCTTTAATTGCTCCCTAGACAAACTATCGAACCCTTTAATTGTTTCTACAAATCAATCCTTTGAACTTTCTCTGTTTGGTACCTCCAGGAACTAGCATCAGTTTGCCAATAACTTTCAGGCCAAAACATGCCAAATGAGAGCTCCCATTCCAAATCTCTCTGGATTTTGCATTTGGGTAAAGAATTGTTGGTGAAAATTGACTGCAACCACCCCAAAAGTCAGTTTAATCTTTTCTGAGTTTACCCTACAAATTACAATGATGCCTCCTACACTACATGAATTAAACAGCTGCAGAAATCTAAATATACAAATAATAATTCATTTGGAAATACATATTGTCACCACATTATGAACATTTGTAAAGGTGCAGAAAAAATAAAATGGGTCTTGCTAATACTTTCCATTTTAGTCACTACTATATTTTTTTTAAATCAGACTGAAGACAGGTTCATACTGCCACTGGAATTTTTGGAATAAAAAGATCCGACTCCCATATCACTACACAGTAGAAGATTTTCTCCAAAAAGTTGCTCTCTGACATATAACTTTGTCAGAAACCAAACCAGTAGCCACGCTGGGTTTACACAGCACAGCCCAGTAATGCCATCACTGCCCACAAATCCAGTGCTCACAAATGATGTCTGAACACACAGAAAGTCTACAGCTTTGTAATAATATCACTGGCAAGAACCCAAAGGACCCACACTTTGTAATATGTTAAAACACATACACAAATTTAATTTTTATTCCTTTTAAAGAGACATCTGAGACTTTTCATCATATGTTTCTAAGCCAATGAAAGACTCAGGTGTATGCTCTTAATGACAATTTGCAGTTACTTAGGAAATTAGGAAATTACTTTAGGAAGTAGGAAATATTGGTAAGCTTCCTCACATCAATCAAGCTGACAACATCTGAAATTGCAGTATGACACTTTTACTGTAAATTTTTACAATACTACACATCTGACCAGTAGTCAGAAATGCAAAAGCTTGTGCTGTTTATAGTTGCCCAATGGATGTCAGTTAAGAGAAGAATCTCTAACTAGCAGTATTTCCACTAGCAAAAGAAAAAGCTCCCTGATACTCTAAGAAATAAGTTCTCCCCCACTGATCATTCATAGCTGCAATCCAATTAGAAGGCTTCAGAAGATACATGATGTTCCACAGGTAATTGTTTTTCCTTTGAAAATTTGTGGCAAATAAAGTGTTCAATAATATTAAAAAAAAAGTGTATATATGTCTTCTACGTGAATACATATATATGTATGTATAAGGGATATTTCCTGGTTTTCCTTGGGGGACAAATGCAAAGCACAAAATCCAGGCTGATTACCTCGATTACCCACTTACCTCTCCCTGTTTCCACAGGAAAAAAAGGGGTACCAAGAAACATGCAGAGATCTGCCCAAGTTCACTGAGCAACAGCTGACCTTCAGTCAGGACCCATAACAGCACACAGTGTCTTCACAGACACTGACTGACTTCTTACAGGTCAAGTATCTGCAGGGTTAGGTAGTTAACACTCAATCTATTAGTCCAATTAGTTTCCAATTAAATCTTTAAAAACTGTCAGCAACTAAGTTAATTAAATATTGAAGCAATAAGCGAAAGAAATATCAGGTTTTTTGGTGCCCCACTCCCATAGTAAGGATGTGAGGGCAGTTAGTGAAACTCATTTAGTGGAACTCATTAATTGGCTCTGTAAGCTTATGCTTGACTCCTATATTTTCTTTAATATATTTAGGCTTTGTGAAATATGTATAAATGCATGAATACTTAAAGCACAACTACTGGAAATAGATTTGTAAGGATGCTTTAGAAAAAAAGAAACTAAACAGTGAAAACTTTTCTAAAGTGTCCCAAAAGTTCTATTGCTGTGTAAATAGCAGAAAAAAAATGATTATACTATAAAGCCTTCTCAAAGCAATACAGAAACACTATATTACAACACAGTACATATATAAAAAAAATCTTCCAAAAATAGCAGAATAATTCTTCTCACCAATACCTGAATATATGAATATTACAGTAGCCCACAAGCATGAAGTGATAAGTGTACGTAAGAAAAAATAAATTAAATGGGCAATTTGGCAGTGAGCCAATAAGAATAAAAAGAAAAAAAAAAGGAAAAGAAAGAAGAAAGTTAAAGATGAGATGTAATTTTTTTCCGTAAATATTTATGGCATTATTGATGGTCATTAATCTGCCTCACAACACAGCTGGGTAGAACACTTAGATAGTGAAAAGCCTTAGTGGTATTTTTTGCCATCATACCAAGGGAAATCATGTTAGATGAAGCAGAGACCGGTCATGGTTCCTTGTCTTTAATTTCTCCACTAATTCAGCAAGGGATCCTTGCTAGAGATTGGGATATTTCAGCACATATGAGAAAGATCTGCAGTCCTGCTTCAGCTTCTAGTACCCAGCAGTCCAGAGGATCGAAAAGCCCCCATTCCTGGGGCCTTGTGCACTTAATCTCCCACAATAACTCCTGGATGCTTTACATTACATTTATCCCATGAATTTCTTTTCTTGCAACAACTCCTCCATTTTTTTCTAAACATTCCTCAGCTCTTCCTTCCTTCCCTTCCAGTAATTCCAGTCCCTGGAATTGTGTTAACTTTGAATCTCAATTTAATTTGGTTAACCTTGATTACACCATCCAAAAATTTTAAAGGAAACCGAGCACTTCATATCATCTGAATTGTTTCTTAGGAAATCCCAGTAAAACACACCATGGCTTCACAGCAATGGTATTCAGTGCCTCTCTTCTTTCAAAAGGACACTGCTTCAGCCCAGGAAGCAGTAGCTTTATTTCATCATGGATATAATTCTGCCTTACCTTTAAAAGCTAGCCTGGACAAAAAGCAGGGTGAGACCTCATTTGCTTGTTTCCAGAGCTGGTACATACACGGATGGCTCGGGGCATGCCCTTCAGTCACAGGGAGACACCTTTCCTGCTTCCTAATCCACTGGTCATTAAAATCAATGAGGATACTGCCCTTAATATCACTGTCAAAGTCTTTGCTACCTGCCTCGTTTTCCCCTTGTGCTGGTGTCATTGAAATGGGAGAGAGGCTAGATCTACAGACGCAAACCGCTTACGGCACACTCATTGATCAATTCATTCAGTTCAAGGCAGTTTAAAGGAGCTGAAAGGTTTGTTAGAAATCAGCTTAAAGAGAAAAGAATGACAGATGTGATAATGAAGTAAACAAAGAGGAAGCATAATAACTACCATACCGCCTTTTTTTTTTTTTTTTTAATCACAGGGTCAATTTTCAAAAAAGCTAAAATTCTAAACACATGCCCAATTCTCACTAATGCTCAATAGGAGGATGACGATAACCAGGACTCAGGTCTGAAAGTTTATCTTGCACAAAGATCTTAAACTTGAACAAAGGGGCCAGTCACCTCTGAGTGGACAAAAGATATAGATAAGCAATAGGGAAGATATATTCCAGTATCTCAGAACATCAGCCAGTCATGCAAGTGTTTAAGACACTGTTGCAAGAGCAAGGTATGAATGCTGACATAGCATCTCCCCAGAGTATTGTCTCCAAAACATACACAACAATCCCTCGAGTGTGTGCGCTTTGCAGAGAAAGTTGAGATGTGTCCTCCTAAAAAGGAGCCTGCTTTGGTTCTGCTTTTTATTGCCCATCTTCATAAAAAGGATGGGTTCAGAACCTATGTTAAACTTAGATACTTGCATCTAAGGCCAGCACTTCAAAATGACTTCATATTGTTGCTCTGTTTTTCATGTTAAATGTTGCCCTGATTGATTGCCATTCAGTAATGATTTATGAGTAAAATTATAACTAATTATTAAAAAACATTTGTGGATCCCTCATATTCTCAAGGGTCAGATGAAATAAAAATTTTACTGCCAAGTGTTTTCACACCCAGACATCGGAAGACTATTTTAAAAATATTTAGAAGAACACTCGCGCTTAATTAAAATTGGTCCCTCTCACCAAAAAAAAAAAGTGTGACTGAAGAATGCCATGGAAAATAAATGGGGGGTAGAGATGGAGAGTTGAGTGGGTACAGAGATCCTGGAGGCAAGTACTTCTATGCACACCTCATCTACTGGGATCTTTCGGCCTTATGCTGCAGTAATTCCCCCTGGCTTTTCTGGTTACCAAGCAAACAAACCACCCTAATGAAGAACTTTCTCTGCCACTCACAGGGTTTGGGTTCTGGCTCTGTTCCAAGGCAATGTTTACGCTCCCTCCTTCCTTCTCAGCCTCATGCCAACCGTGTCAGGCCAGTGACAGTCTCGAGGTAGGTTTTTGCAAACTACCTTCCTTAACTGAGCCCTGTCCTCAGCTGGGGCCTCCACACACAAGTAAAAATAATCATGACCTCAACTTTCCATCTCACTTTCATCACTCTGTAAGTGTAGCTCTTGGGTTGTTTTTTGCCTTTTAAAATAAGCCAGTGTTTCCCTAGCATAAACTGAGATAAAAAGGAATCGTGTAAGGGCCTGCACAGCTCACAAGTCAGGGGTAATGGCAGAATATGAACCTTACTTCACTAGTGTTGGCTCTATTGTGCATTTTGCAACTGTGGCCTCAAACAAATCCATGTCTGTTATCTACAGGAAGTTTTTGGTTATATCTACATTTTTCTATATCATTTTCCTCTTTCTCTTTAAGCAATACATCGCCTAAGAAGATCACAGAAAAGTGGGTTTCCACTACATATACATTTAAACATCCGTGATGTTAACTACTTCCCAGATAATAGGTATGTTACATATACATTTAAACATCTGTGATGTTAACTAGTTAACTACTTCCCAGATAATAGGTATGTGGGGCTGTGAGAAGAATCTGAGTGTTGTTCCATTTCACCTTTCCTTATTTGAGCCCTGTTGTGGCTAAAGCTTACAGATGTAAGTTAAGCCCTTCATTATTATTCAGTTGAACTTATATTTGAATCCTTATCCTCAAAAATCTATTAGTAAGCTTCAATAACTTACTTTAAGGATATTTCCTTGCCAGAAAATGAACTGCAGAGCTTTGTCATTATTTTTGAGCATTCATAGATTAAACTTAATATCAAATTAAAAGCTGTTTCACAATGTCAAAAATAATGTGCTGTATAATAATCTGCCTTCTGGAGGTAATTTTGTATAATGAATGCCAACTTTTCATGCAGTCTTTTGTATCCTGAAGTTTAATCTATACTCCCACATGGAAAATGAGATCATTCGGTATGTTGAGCCATTTTCAGAACACAGCTCACTACCATTCATTGAATCAATTAAGTACTCAAAGAAATTTAAAACATTCTAAAGCATCAACTATTTTTCCCCTTTAAGCATTATTAAAAGTTTCATTCAAAAGACAGCAAAG
>NW_010581290.1:0-13963 GCF_000705375.1 Tinamus guttatus
GATTATTGAGATTACAGACTAACATTCCAACAAGACTTCTTTATATCTTGGAAAGGGATCTGTAAATTGCGATAAACAATTACTCATTTTCATTATATAAATTTTGAAGTACAAGGCATAAATCTTTCTGTAAATTAGTCAGGCCAGAATATATTTCCTCTTGTCTATAATCAATAAATGTGAATATATATGTATTTTTGTAAATGTTTGTAATTCAAAACACATCCAGAGCATGACCTAAGTAAAATTGTTTTTGGCTTTTCTTTGTTCTTTGTCACATAACTGGTTATAAACAATACCCTCATTCTATACCCACTCTGAGTGAAAATTGAGAGACAATATCCATGGGATATGTCGTTATTTATTATGGGATAATAGACTCCTGCTGCTACATGAATGGGATTGGGCAAAGCTGAGGCATTTAAGGAAAATATATTTCGAGGCAAAACTGACAATTTTATTTTTGAAACCAGAAATTCTTATCCTGTTATATGTTATGTTTTATGCTATAATATACTTGTGATATATAGTTCTTAATTATTTTCTCTTATCAAAGTTGGTTCTGTAGAATAAGAAGTTTTTATTTACTTAAAGCCCTTTCTAAGTCAGTCTTGTACATGAGCCATCCTGTTAGAAAGAACAGAATTACTAGTCCAAATAAATACAGACTAGCCCGATGAGTAAGTGGGTAACATCAAGTTCTTGGGGCAGAGGGTACCTTTACAGCACTTTTCTGCACTGCTGCAGCATGGGCATGCATGATCCATCCCAGAGATGCCATAAACAAACAATTCTCCTAAGAGTTTTTGAGCTCTCATAATTGCATCCTTTTCTCTTGCAAGAGTGCTTTTCTAATTGCATGCTGCAACTAAAAGCAACAAGGGGCTGGCACAAATTGCTGGAGAGGTGCAGGTCGCCCCACGAGCCTCACTGGACAGGGGCTCTGAGGCATCTCGTGCAACTCCTAAGGAGGTCGTTCTTTTCTACCAGCTGAAAATGATGGGCCTGTGGCATAAGGCAGACATGGGAAGTTGTGTGATGGTGAGATTGTGAAAATATTCTTCGATGTCGTACCACCATGTTGCCACAGATAAGGATGTAGGAGAAAGGGAGACTGCGACACCATATGGTCATCGACAAGACTCGTTTATTGAACATTCAGTGTGCACTCTTATACACAACTTAATTAGGTTCATGCATATTGCAAGGCTTGAGCTCAGGATAGGTTAGCTCTTATTTGCGTCAACTCTTTGCCTCCTTATCTGACTCTCCGCAAGATCTCCTTATCTCTTAGTCAGCAGTCCTTCCACCCTTTCAGCTAGGCCTGGCGCCCTTCTGCCCTTTCATCTAGGTCTGGCGCCCTTCTGCCCTTATCTGGCTTGCTCACAGCATGACCACTGGCCTTCAGGAATCCCACATAAGGATGTGACATAACCCATCCCTTATCCTCCTGACTTCTTCAGATACTTTTGTTTAGTATTAAATTAATTATTGTTTGCAATTTTCATTCCAATACTAGGTTTCTGCTGTGTTTCTTAAACTTATTTTCACCAATTCGCCAAATTGGAGATTAATGCTTTTTTATTAGTACTGTAATTCAGTTTTTTATTTGCCATGACTTTGTTCAAATAGCTTTTTTTTTCCAGGTGTGGCAGGAATTATTTTATTCTGAGGTTAAATTTGGCATTAGTTTGACTCTCTTAACAATGAATAAAATCACCTCATTAAATCTTTTCTTCAATATGGAACCTATCACTTTAAAAAGGACTATTTGAATCATCTCCTTCTCAATCCCAAATTCTAATTTTAATTATAAGTGCAATAGCTATGTATTAAATCGCCTATTTTTAACCCTCTTTTTCAAACTGGTTACAATGAAATGACCAAACTGGTTTACCCTACTGGTGAAAGAATACGGAGGATTTCATTGTGGATCACCATCTAACACTGAGCTCACATCGGCAGAAGACCAAAATCATCCCTATCTAATGACTGCTTGGTGATCTATGTGACCATGTGTTTGGTGGCTCTAATTCCATAATTCAATATTCATGTAGTATGTTGGCCAATGCTTTTGCATTATGGGACTAACCAAAACACAAAGGTTTACACTTCAGGAAAAAGGTGGAGGGTTGATATATGTTCAAAGACTTTTGTTCCTGCACTGCAATAAAAAACTTTGGAAAGTTTTGGAAAGTGTCTGTGGGAGATATAGGAAAGGAAAATACTACAAGACATCTGCGGCTAAAAGAAATTAGGAAGTTTTCCAGTTCAGACACAGGAGGAGGTTTGGAAGGAGAGGGAGTAATCACTAAGGTGCTGCCGTGGTACTTCCATTTCCCATGCCTTCATTTGCCCGCGTTTTGCAATCCGTTGTCCCCAGCAGTGCGGTCATTTCTGGTCTATCAGACCCTTGTGCCTAACATGGTTTAATCAGTAGTCTAAGTTACTCTTTTACTGTAGCAATGAAAGAAAAGCAAACAATTAACAAGTGACTAGGAGTCTTTATAATTGCTGACCTTCAATAGTCTATATAATGTGACTTTAGGCCACTGAGTAATAAATAGACTAGTGTAATATTTACAGACATGTCTGGAATGCAGTGAGTTCCTCTCTTCTCTTTCACAAAGTCATTAATGGCTTGGCTAGGAATCAGACTACCACCATTCATGTTCCCCCAAAACACTTTTATCTCCTGGCAGTTTATGCTGATGTTTCTATTTTGTTTCGTTTTGATGTCCCCTGATCCGTTTCCCAAATTCTGTAAACTGTTCTGTAAACGATTTCAGCAATGTGTGATCTCAGTCCCAACCATGGATTCCCAGTTCAATGATCAGAAGACCTGGTAGAGCAGGTGTTTCTCAAGTGATTCCTTTCAGGTGGAAAGGACCATGCTGTTTGTACGAATAGAAATTTTCCTACTGAAAGTACATAACTCTCCCTCTCCAGCAGCCAGTTTCCACTGCTTTGAAATGCTGAATGCTGAAGCAAAAGGGAAAAAATAGGCAATATGTTTTGGAAAGCAGAAATGAAAACATATGGGGAAACAGTTTATTTCTTTCCTTCTTTCTTTGCCTCTAAGACAAAATCTGAATGTAACGCTAGCTTCTAAAAACTCCAGCCTTGTAGAAGAGAAACAGCGCAAGACTGGGCTTTGAGCTGAATCGGGAACTCAGGATTTACTCATAAGAAGAGTGGAGGGATTATTTCCAAAGAATAAAAATCAGCACTTTTAAAGAAGCAGGTCAGATTCATAATGTTGCAGAGTTCCATTAAAAAGTTGAGCAATTGTTTTCAGCTGCCCATTTACAGCTATTTCCTTAAATCCCATGGCACTGAAGGCAGAAAGATAGAGCCTTTATGCCAGTTTTTGTGGATCACAGTGTCGGCTATAAACCCCTTTCCTGTGGTCCCCAAACCACACTTGGTTTGTTTCTGTTTGATTCCAAATTCAGACAATTCAAACCGCTTTATGTTCCAAAACAAAAATAAAATAATGAAGAATGAAAGGAATTCACAGAAAATGGATTAGAATCCCTTCAAACCAAAACAAGAGAGAAGTACTATTAGAAGTGCTAACTACTAGATGGCCCATTAAATGCTAAATCTGTATCTGCATCGAATTATGCCTACTGCACAGAGGAAGAAATAAGCCTGGTTAGCCTCCTGCTCGTGTAAGATCTCGGAGTCAAATATCTTCCTGACATTTGGCTTCCACAGAGTGCCAACCACCATACCCAACAGTCCTCGACTCGCCTTCGTTTCCGGTGGTGGTTTGCTGCATCATGACTCAGCAAAGTGTTTGGCCCTTGGGCACATTAAAGAAACATTGTCTTAGCTAAACTCCTCTGCTTTGTAATATTTACATCATGGAGCTAAATATGACTTTCAATAGGATGCTTTTACCTTCCACAGAACTTCTGCAAGGCCTAATAACCCGCACAGATTCCCTTCCTTGAAAACAAAAACGTTAATTTAGTAAAAGCCTCGGGCACTTTGGGCATCGCCCAGAGATGTCGGATGCGAACAATATCCATTATCCAAGGGCTATGGGGAATGGAGGGTGAAGGGAATTTTTTTGAAGGAATTTTCTCTGTAGGTCAGTACAAAGGAGATGATAGTGCACTTGGCTATTTTTGCACAATAGCAAATAAGTAAATGTGAGAAATCTGCCTCAAGTTATCATCTTCCTCTGATATTGGGAAAGCTATTCTTGGATTAGTTCAGCAATTTCTTTCCCTTCCATTCCCGTCCCCTCCATTTCTGCACATGTGCAATAAACATCTGTGTCGGGGCAATGGCACATTTCTCATTTCAGCCCCATTCCTTTCCCTTTTTAGGGAGAGCTGCTCTCCAGAGGACTCCGTGAGTGGCAACATGTTGATATTTATTTGCATTTATTATATGAAAGGCAATTTCTCAGCGCTATAACGTCACTGTTTGGATGAGACTATGAAATACACAGAGAACTCAGACTGCAAATAAAGGTCATTTTAATCCTGCCTAAATACAACTCACTTTTTGCCAAATGTTCCTGTCTGACAGAACTGCCACAGATTATGCACAATAAGCAGGAAAATAAAAAAGCAAAGAGATCTTCAGCTACGGACGAAGAAAACACTGGAGTCTTCTAAAAGTGACAGTGCAGTTTGCAGAGCCAGTCAATACACATTGACAAGATTTCTTTCATGCATAGACTGGCGTGACACAATATGTGAACATGTGAGATTTAGTTAAGACATCTTCACAGGAAGAATTTACTATTATATTGCAGAAAATTTGTGCAATACTTTTTGTGTAGTAACTGCTCCAGAATTGGTCAAGCTCATCCAAGGAGTAGTTCTTCCAGTCCAGCTTATTGCACACAGCTCTCATTTCTCAGTTACTTTTTATTGCAATATTCCAACCATGTTTGTAACAATGCAGAGTTTTTCAACAGAGAAAAACACACATTCCAGTTTCCATCTAGGAAAGACAAAAAGATGCCTTTTACTACACATCTTTGTGTTTCTCTGTGAGCTATTTTGATTCCTTTTAATATGAATACTAGTATAAAAATAAAAATCATGGTCTTTAAATATACAAGAAAGGAAATGAGTACTTCACCAAGAAACAGCTTGAAAAACCTCCAGAGACAAAACACACGAGGCAGAAAAACCACATAAACAAAAAGAAGAAACAGAGGAGCGAGAGATGATGGGAAGCTGTAAAAAGTGGAGAAGTTAAATGTAAACCAGGGCTTATTTATTTATTCTGCATGCTACAGAACAGGGGAGTAGATGGAGGGGGGTTTCCAATAATGAAAAAGCCATTTTAAAGTACTCACAATGGTTGCCAATGTATTTCTACTTTGCAAACTAAATTTGCTTCTTCCTTTTTCTTCTTCATTAGTCAATAAGCTTTCTGTTTAAAGATCCCGTCCTCTTTAGCAGGAAAGGTGAACAATCCGGCTGAGGTTTGTGTCTTTTTGGTACAGTCCATATCTACCAGCAAGATGTTCACATACTGAAAGGAAGTCCTCGTGGAGCTGAGTGGTTGGGATCTCATTCTGGCCACCTTTGACTTTGAATATTGCTCTTGCATTAGCACAGTCTTTTTTTGAAAACTTTCCTGGGTTAAACCTGGACTACCTTTAACACTTGAAGCTTTCTAGGATCCCCACAATTGCAACTGAAGGGATCAGATGAATGTTTTTAAGCCAGACCTTTCATTTCCTCTCATTTTTCAAATGACAATTTCAGATAATGTGAAGTGAATTTAAGCAGTCTGGTTTGCAGCATTTGTGCTCTTTTACTGCACACAGTGATAGCCTAAGAATATCTCTGTTTCTTAGATTGTTTTACTTATTTCTTGTTTATTTTTAAAACTTTTGATATGAGAAACCTTGTCTTCATTCTCTGAAGTTTTGTGCCAACTCTCTCTTTTTGGAAGGGATTTTTATAACAATCTGTGTTGCAGCTTGGAGCGGGTCAGGATTGCCAGACAGCAACTTCATAGAAGCTGGAACTGACTTCGTTTATTAGCTTACATGCAGTACATTTATATGATTTTAGCAGTTAGTGATGTAATTACACAGGCTCCTAATTGGTAGACAATGATCTAACTAAGACCCTTACAGCCCCCCTTACTTGTTTAGCTCATCCTTTTAGTTCAACAGCTCTTTTATTCCCTCTGACCTTGGTCTACTTCCTTATCTCCTAGTTAGCAGTCCCTTTGTTCTTTCACTGAAACCTGAAGGCTGGAATTGAGCAGGCCGCCTGGGCAGCCACGTCCGCGGCTCTCTAACCATTCCTCTACAAATCTGACTAAAAATCTTTCATCTCTCTCCCTCGTTTGACTTAGGAGACCTAAGAGTTTCACTAGTTCTGTCTCTTTCTACCAGTCTCTTCTAGAGATACTGCTGAATTTTTAATTTTCTAGAAGTTATTTGAATAACATCTAGAATGAGAACAAATACCCCAAAGTTACAGACAACCTTCATAAATTATGCAAAAGGCACTCTTGAATACTCCCACTCTAAAAAATATCCAACAGAAAGAGCCCAGAATACCATTCTTCTTTCCTTCCAGTAGTTTCAAAATTCACAGATCTTCTCTTTTTATCTCCATTTTACAAGTAGAGGAAAATGTTGATTCAATGTACAGTTATTTCTATTGTACAGTGCTCTAAATGACTTGTCAGACTTCTGTGATTTCTTTTTAACCACTGTATTGAACACTCCAGTATGGAAAAACATTGCAGTTATAAGAAGAAAAATGGCAGTACTGGATCAGCCCAAAGGTCTGGCTAGGCCATTTGATGCAGTAGTCATAACTGGATGGCTAAGGAAAATTATAAAAAAGGGTAGGTCTATAATACTTCCCATTAGAAGTTTGTAGCTTCCCATATTTTTTCAGCTTGGGACCTTCCTGGGCTGGAAATGGTTTCTATATATTTAGCAACTCTCGCTGCATTTTTCTACCATTAACTTATCTTACATGAGCCCAGACAGACTTTCTCACTCCATACTGTTCTTTTGCAAGGAGTTCTGCTGTGCAAAGACCTATCTTTTTTTGTTTGCCTCTGCTTCATATTAACCTCATTTGAAATTCTCTGTTTCTTTTACTGAACGAAAGAGTGATCCATTTCCATCCTTTCCATGCCTTTCATGGTTTCATAGACCTCTATCTTACCCCCTCAGCCATCTCTTTTCTACGTCAGAGAATCCTAGATTACACAGATATTTCTATATTTTTATGATAACAAGATAGGTCTATCGTTCCTCAGCTACCTGTGGATGTTCAGCACTTTTGTCTTCTGACTCTACAGTGAGTATATTCACTTTCCTTGACGCCAAATAAATATTTACAGTTGGCCTATATGGATCTGTATCTGCATCTAAAGCTTCACATTGATAACTATACTTACATTTTTGTACAGGCAGAGAGAAGCTCTATTTTGTGCTTGGAGCCTGAATTGACTTAATTTACAATTAAGAGTTTAAGGATTAAAGGAAAGCAAAACCACCAACAGTTTCCATGACAGAATATGGTATCTCTTGCAATCCACACGAATTTTCAGTGAGCAGTTTCGCATATGCCCAGGCAGGTTCCTTTGATGCAGTATAGAAAAACAAGACCCAAACAATGATGACATCATTGCAGCTTCACAAATAGCATAGGACTGGGGACAGCATTTCTGCCCCGTTCAAGCAGAGGGTGTTCTGGTTCAAGTCAAGGAGAGTTACACCCAACTATAGAAGGACTGAATTTGACTCCTCCAACCTCCAGGGAGAAAAAGGATTCCACACTACTTGTTCAGCTAGGCTTGCCAAGAGCTCCCCAGGCAAAAAGCTTTTTAGCATCAGTAAATAGAGTTGCAAAACTGAATCATATGATATTGTCCTTTAGTAAGCTAAGCAGAATAATTGCATATAATAGCCTGATTAACCTAAATTCGTAACAAACACAGAATGAGCTATTCAAATTGTACACTACACTCCAAATGACACATCTTATCTAGCCGGAGAGACACATAACAGAAAGCTTTGGAATATCTCATCTGACCCATCCGCTTACATTCATGAGGATTTATCTTTACGCGTCTCTCACAAAGATTTTCCCTTACTATTTTTGAGCCCCATTCAGCTGGTGACGGGCAGCACCCTGGCTGTAAGCACATATGCACTTGTATAATTATTTGATAGTATTTAGGAGATACCCATAATCAAAAGAGACATTTGGAGCCAGTTGCAACTGCAAGCACCCACAATGCTGTCTTTAAAAGAGACATTTTCCTACCAGTCATTGACCACAGAGAGCTGTTACATGGACACTAATGCTTATGAATGCAGACCAGCCACAGATTTATCTGCCGCAGTGAGATCAAGCCTAAACTTTGCAAACTTTGCCCATTAAACTTTGCAAGTTGCCCATTAGATAGCAGTTTTCCTGCAGCTCTGCTGCCCAGGACAGAGGGCCACTGTGTTGCATGATAGGACTCCCCAGGCTCCATCTGCAAAAATGCCTAGATTTGCTGCACCGTCTAGTTTAAGCACTGGTTTTATTATCCAATACAGAGAGAAAAGATGAAATCTCCAAAAGATGTCCAACTTCTGAAAAAAAAAAAAAAAAAAAAAAAAAAAAATTTCTAAATTCAAAAAAAAAAAAAAAAAACTTTCAGCTTTCTTGTCGTATCATATTGCAAAACTCCAGAACCTTTGAAAAAGGTTCCACCAGCTCCCACATGCACACGGGGATCAGAACTCGCCATAGGTAAGTAGATAATGCAAAAATAGTGCTTTACTAGTCTCAGGATGGATAAACTGTCCCTCCCTTACTCTAGGGAATATTTAGCTCATTTAGGCACACCCGCTGGCTGAGTCAGAACTGCTTCTGAGTGCAATAGGCCCTTGTTTTACTCCCAGGCTCAGCCTGCTGATGACTTTAACCCTTCTTGTTCTTCCATCTAAAATGGCACAGATTTTGTAGGGAGACAGTTAAAGGAACTCTCTGGACAACTGAAGCTGCACATGAAGGACTCATCTGTAGACATAACTCATGCTTACACCTCTGTCAGGGTCATCAGCATGTTGGCAAAGAGATGGAGACTTCTTTTCACCCTCACATCTGCCATACCTATGCTGGTTAGTCACAAGTGTATAAACACATCCATTCAAACCCCATTCATTTTTAATCTGCAGTTTATGCAATTTTTGCATTGTTTTTCATTTACATCAGCTCATAGCAGGCTGTCCTTGCAGACTGCCAATTCCTTCTCTGTACATGTGGCTAATTGAATACAAATTAGGTCTTCCTCACCATACCAGCAAAATGCTCACCCTGCTAGGCCATGTGCATGATGAATAACCCAATTAACAAATTAGCATCAAATACCAAACTAAAAGTCATACATAGAGCTACTGATGCAATTTAATATAACACACTGATTATAATTTATCTCATTTTATTACCAAAAAAAGATTAATCTACCTCATCTCATTAGCTATTGAATTTCAGTCACTAATTATGTATATTATAAGCAATGATTTCCTATTATGCAAATGGGAAGTTTCCTTCTGAGATCCCTGGTCCTCATTTTTAGTCTACTATCTATCAAAACCATCTTCCTTTTATATCTATACTAATTTATAATCTGTGCAGGCACAAAATGCTTCTCTACATACACATGAAGACATTTATTTTTGCTATTAATCACACCACTTCAAGTAATAGGAGTTTCCAGTAATTTAGTTATATTCTCCAAGACTTATATCCTATTAGCACACCTTGTGCCATACAGAAGAAACAGCAATACATGGGAGTTGCAACACATTGAAAATACCCAACCTACAATCACCTTTGCCTGAACGAACTGTCCTGGAAAGAAAAGAGAAATATTCCCCAGCTTCATAACTCAGAAACTGGGAACATTCAGTTCCCCATTAGAGCCACATCTGTAATGCTGAATTGTTAACAAATATCCCTGTGTCATAGCATTGTACTGTTTTCACTTCTCCATGAACCAACTTTAGTCTCAGTCCTAGAAGTGGTGTGTGAGTCATTTTGCTGTTTTTAGGGCTAGTCACGTTCATAATGTTGCACATGTAGGAGTGAAATCTCACTGGCTTGGACCGAATTCTGAGATCTGTCCTCACTTGGGGAGATTCCAGTGGTGACACATAAGGGGATTGATCATACAGGGTTACTGAATATACAGTGGGACCTGTGGGATCTTCCTATGCAGCAAGACAGCATGGGAGAACTAGCTGTTCTCTACTAATATTGGGCTACAACACTGTGATACCGAACGCACAGTGTACCAGACAATGCCATGACTGCAGCTATCTTCACCACTTAAGTCTCATACCCCTCTCAGTGCAAACCTGCCGACTCCAGCTCTGCACAACCAAATTCTCCCCTGCCCTGGTTCCTCCCCTCCCTCTTTCCCATCTCCTTCCCACCATAGCACCTGCACTAGCCCCTCTGCCTAGCAATGAGGTAGGAAATGTCTAGCAAGTGGCAGCACATCTCCTTGCCTTCAACCTACCAGCAGAGAAAATGCTGTGCAGGCACCATTCACAGAATCACAGAGTCACAGAATGGTTGAGGTTGGAAGGGACCTCTAGAGATCATCTAGTCAAACCCCCCTGCTCCAGGAGGGACACCTAGAGCACATGGCACAGGGTGGCGTTCAGGCGGGTTTGGAAGGTCTCCAGAGAAGGAGACTCCACCACCTCTCTGGGCAGCCTGTTCCAGGGCTCTGTCACCTTCACAGTAAAGAAGTTCTTCCTCACATGGAGATGGAACTTCCTGTGTTTTAATTTATACCCATTAACCCTTGTCCTGTCACTGGCCACCATGGAGAAGAGTCTGGCCCCATCCTCCCTACATTCACCCCTCAGGTACTTATACATACTGATCAGATCCCCTCTCAATCTTCTCTAGGCTAAACAGGGCCAGCTTGCTTAGTCTCTCTTCATAAGATAGCTGCTCCAGTTCCTTACTCATCCTTGTCGCTCTACCCTGGAACCTCTCTCGAAGCTCCAACAGTCCCACAGAGCAAATTCTGATCCCACACCAAAATCTGATGAGTTGGGAACATGGAAATGTGGAGTAAGTGGAATATTGGAATAAAAACTCCTTGTTCCTACCCACAGCCTTCCCCTCCCCCAATTCCAGCAATCCTTTCTTAAAAGGATTAATGGTTTCACAATACTTTGTGGTATTTCAATACTTTTTTGGTGTTGGTTTTGAAAAGAATTCAAATGTATCACTCATCACAACTGTGTACTGATTTAGCAGAAAAACAGCATACAGAGTCTGACTCAACTTTCACTTCTCCATGCAGAGAAGCCATGGGAGGGAGGCAGAGTTTTTCTTGTACTCCTTGCTGAATTAACTTTTAGAGACTGGGGCCATGGAGAAGGAGCTGGAATGTATCTCCCAAGTCGATAGATTGGAAAGGAATAGTCAGTAGTAAATGGAAGGACCCTTTACTCCCCCCTCCTTTTGGCCTTACCTGCACCATGGGCTAGAGCAGCGCTGAGATCACCTGCCCCGGGGCCACAGAAGACCCTGCCCTTCCAGCCTGCCACCAACGGGAAGGGAAAGTGAGGGGCAGGAAGGGGGCTGCTTCCAGCTGGATTGCTGGATTGGAATCCAGCCCTAAATTGGTGAAGAATATCCTTCCCTCTTCCATGCACTGTTTGTGTTTCTGGACTTTGTGCTGCATGCATGAAACAGAGGAGCCCCGTCAACTTCTGTTCCCAGTTCCCCATTTCAGTTACAAACTCCTGTTTTCTGAGGTTGGTGACTGGATTCCAAGATATTTTTACTGCACTGAACTTGGACAGTGTTTTTGGAAAGTTGGAAGCTGCAATTTTGTCGCCTTATGTGAGAAGGCAACAAATAAAATGAAGATTTCCAATACTATTTAAAATATATATATATATTTTGCTTGGACTTAATGCTTCTGAAAGTGCCCAGATGACAGTAGCAAACCTCCAAAGGTTTTCTATCTCCAGGGGGGAGATGTTTAGCTTTTCCAGCGTACCCTGCAAGTGCCCCTCACCCCTCGCCTGGTCCAACTGCTCAGAAGGCTGCTGACATGGTGCTCATTCCGTGGTGTGTCCTCTGAAAACACAGCTCAGCAGTGCTAATTTTGATAGAAATTTGGGGGTTATGGACTAGGAATTAAACTGAGACCAGTCACTGTATTGGACATACTGACTGCGCAGCTGACAGACAGCAATGACAGCTCTAGGGAAGATCATGCTCCACTACTTCGGAAGGATCAGAGTTGCACTTACCCCAGCACACTGGCCACCACAACCCACCTTGAAGGAAACGTGTATGTTGCAATTTCTGCTGAATTGGAAGCCAGGATGAATTCAATTGCAGAATCGCTTTGAGTTCGTGCAGCTATTTCATAATGCAAGTGCAGCTTACACCTCTCCAGTCTGCAGTGCTACAACCAGGTTACTGTACTACTTAAAACTGCTCTGGCAACCAGTGGCCTGCCTCGTCTCATTACACTTGTGTGGCTTTTCAAATCTCAGTATAAAAATTGAGGATTTTACCCTTCTCTGTGCCTCCTAATTCATTTTCCCCTCTGCTGTTGGCCTTATACTGACTGAAAGTTTTCTTTCATGTCTGAACAACATTCACATACCATATTTGTTGTCCACAACTTACTTATACTGCATATTTTCTGTGGTCTGGTATTATTTAGTTTTGCATTCTGATATGCTGGAGCCCTACTCATAGATACAGCCACACAGCTGTATAGTTAAGGATCTGCTGTCAGGATACTGTGGTACTTGGCTGATGAGGGGTGCAACACATGGCCAGGAAAGGACTTTTTGAATAGTTTTAACATACCTACTGCAACAGGCCCCAATATCTTCTGGCCTCTATAATCCTTGCCAAAGCAATACGGTGAGTAGGCAGCTAGCTAATAGTGATGAGGGCCATATTTTGATTTTTTTTGTGAAACTAATGCCAAAAAAAATCATGATCCAAAGACACAAATCTAAAAACTGTAACACATAAACATTCACATAGTTTTGTCAGGGAGAAGAAACAAGAGGGGGCTGCTCTGCAAAGGAAGGTGAGCTAGGAGCCAAGAGGATGGCAAGGCAGGCAGGACATAATGACCTCGCCACAAGGGTCCCTTTATGGGGTCTGGTATTTAGTCTTAGTGCCCCTTCCCACAGTGCCCAAACAAGAAGGGCAGAGCAGGCCGGGGGGCAGCAGTCAGGATCAGCCACAGGTGGCGGGCACAGGACAAGCCCATAGTGCTGAGGCAGCTGCCAGGCCGAGTCAGGCAAGGAGGCCAGTGAAGGAGCAGGGCAGCAGCAAGGCCCAGTCCATCAGCTGTGCTGCTCAGGCAAGGAGAAAGGGCGAAGGCCTGAACCTAAAGGCAGCCCCAGACAAGACTCTTGGCGATCTAGCTCTTTTCACAGCAGCTGATCCAGAGTTACCCAGTTCTGCCATGCAAAAACAGACCTTGAACGCAGCTTCCTAGGCTGGGAAGAAGAGTTATCTGAGCGGGTTGGCATGCTCAGGTCCCTGGCAAGTTTCTGGAGACGACCACTAAAGTCCTTCTCTTCTCTCTGTTGGGCTCCTGTCACGGAACGAGTGGTGGTGGGGGTGAGTGACACAATGCGCTTCACTTGTGGGAAAGAAATAGGAGTAGGTTTTATTGGTAATGACGATGGTTTCACAAGATTCTATGGCAAGGTCACTTATTAGTTACTGCGTGGAGGTTCAAGACATACACAGAATTACCAAGGACACCCTCCCATTGGGTCACGAGGTTCAGATTGGACCCCCTTGCTTTCCAAACTCCTTCTGAGAGGAGTCTGGGTGCAGCTGGATCCAGTCCTAGTCCCAGACCTGGTCAACGGTTTATGTCTAAGGGATTTGTGCACAGTTACAAAGCAAAGTTTACAAGTTCAGAAAGAGAAAGGCGCGCTATAGTC
>NW_010581290.1:17025-29830 GCF_000705375.1 Tinamus guttatus
TTGCTGCTCACTACAGTTATACTCCTGGCGAATGCAGAAGCTTGCTCTGCCACCAATTAGCAACAATGTTACCTTATATGGCTATGTACTGATTCTTCAAAGAAAGACAGCTGACTCACCTTAATCTCTGCTGACCCTTTGCTTTCCGTAACATCGCGAGATCTTCCGAGCGCCAGGCCCTCAGCCTAAATCAGGCCAAGTCAGCTTATGTCAAGCACGAAGCCATATTGCTATATCTATATATCCGTCCACAAAAAATAAGTCTACCATGATCTTTTTGTATTTACCTCTAGGCCAAACCTCTAGGTTTTGACTAGGTTAGAAGTACAAGGTACAGAGGATAGGAGAAAAGAGAAAATAAACAGATGAACAAAAGTGTTTATGATGACTGAGCCCAAGCATGTGGTTTTCTGGCTCTGACTATTTCTGAGCTAAATACGAATCTGATGCAAGAAGCTCGGGCAGATGTACCCTGCGCCGTGGCTTGCAAGGGATTAAGGCCGAGAGCACCAACATGTTGAGGGGGAGTAGCCAAGAGCGAGCAGCAAAAACATCATAGCGCATTCCTGGGTAGTGCTCAGCTGCCAGCATCTGATTAAAACCATATCTCTCGCTGTGAGTGGGTGGCTAACCCGCAGATGAGAGCGCAACCGAATATTTAACGGGGCCCCCCCCCGCCGCCGGCCGCACCACCAGCTGCAGCCCTTAGGCTATGCGCGTAGCGGCGCTTATCTAGCCCATGAGTAGCTCTGCGGGCGCTGCTCGCAGAGGTCCCAGGGGAGAAGGCTAGGGGGAGGGAGACGCTTTGCCCGGGGATGGCACCGCGGGGCTCGTGTTCCCCGGGGCTGCTCCTGCGGCCCCCGAGGCTGCGGCGCTGGCGGCTGCTCGGGGCCGCCCCGGTGCCGATGGCGGCACCTGGGGGAGCGTGGGGGCGCCGGGCGGGCAGTGCATCCTGGCTGCGGCGCCCGCATCACGCCCTGGCAGAGCTGGAGCTCGCAGCAGAATGAATACGTGTGTGTTTGTGAGGAGGGCTGTAAGGCAGGAAAATTATGTACGTGCACACTGAATTTTGCATAAACATCTCGAGATGAAAGGATCTCCTCCAGGAGAAGAGGCAAGGCTTGGGATGTGGTGAAGCTGCTGTTTTTATTTTTGATGGAGCATCCTTGGTGAATCTCAGATATGACTCTTGTTCACAGCAGATGAGTATAGTGAAGAGTGCCAAGGTTAATGGGAACAAGTCCTCCCTGCTGTCAGGGAAGCTTCCTGGCTTCTCAGCTGCTGAGCATTGGAGCCTCTAATGCTCTCATCATATGATGCTAATGCTGGCTGCTCTTCTAAGGCAGTGCCTCTTCTCTGAGCACTAAAATGCAGGTGTTGACAATACAGCTGGGCTCATCCAGAGCAGAACTTCTCTGGGGGTTGGTATAGGAGCTCTGTCCCTCTGTGCTCAAGTAATATTGGTGTGTTTTACTACAGAAGCCAATATATTTGCTGGTAAAGTAGGATTATCTTGAGTATGCTTGTTTAGGGGGTGAAGTAGGAAGGGATAGGATTAGCTTGAGTACTTGGTGGGTGGGAAGGGGCAGAAATCCTTTTTGTCTTCTTAGGATGAAGTTGGTTTGCCTTAGACTATATTTTAATTCAGAGTTGTTATGTTCCTCCTTCATGGGAAGAAAAACAAGGCTGTCCAAAGGGGCTCAGGTGTGAGGGCATGCAAGCCTAAAGACTTGCATGCAGGCCAAAGAACAAGCCCAGGGATTGAACCTGCTGGGTAAACTGTAGATGGGCACAAGTGAGGTACCTTTATTTTACTTGAATCTGTATTTATGAAGTCATGTATTCTAGCTAGCTGGGAAGTTCTATAACTTCAAAAAATGCCCTGATGTCTGATAAATCTTCAGATCAAGTTCTATCGGGTGACTGCAGAACCTCCTCTGGAGGAGGAGAAGATAGTAGGTAGCTGACTAGAGGGCCAGAGCAGAGTCCAAAACAAGTTTCACCTGGCTGTGAAAGGAATTGTTGTGAGGAGTCCTCCCCATGTCTGCTTAGAGAATCACTGCAGTCCTGTTCAACTCAAATGGCTTTTGATGTGTGGTCAGGTCTCTAAAGTGCTCAGGACATTCAGGGAACTTGGCCAAGTCTAAAGCAGCAATTTCTACTAATAGAAGGTCACTAGTGTTTTCATTTAGGGGTGGGTGTGAAATGTTGCAGTTTGAAAGTCGTAGTGGTGGTGGGGGGGAAGGAGATATCAAATCAGTTTCGGATTCACGAACAGTCTGTGGACCGTAGGTCGGATCGCTTTCCTAGGAGCGAATTGAGTTCCCAAATAGTGTGATCAACTATAAGCTCGACTCTGGCAGTATCAGATTCACGAACAGTCTGTCAACTGTAGGTCCGATCGCCTCCCCCCAAACAAGTAGTCGAGTTCACAAACAGTATGATTTATTCAAATGCAACATTTACAAAGCAGGTTTTGGATGTCAGTACAGGAAATTCACTGCTACAGCATGGGGTTTTTCGCTAGCTCTGATGTACAAATGTGCAATCATCACTCACCCCAGAAGATGGGAGAGGGCTCTCAGTCTCAAGTCTCCTCAGGCAGCACGCCAGCCCGAGGGGAGGGAAGGGGGCTCAGCCTGTTGACTGACCCAAGAGTTACGATGGTTTCTTCCCCTCCAGACTTTTCATCCTTAGTTCACCTTTTATACTTTTCTTTACATTCAGGTGGAGCTTGAGTGACTAGAGTCATACTTAATATTGTTATTGATTGGTGAAAAAGTTTCTCGCTTTCATTTAAAGGTACAGTCAACCGAAAATCTAGAGCGCATGCTCAGTGAGGGGTGGTCGTACCTCGGAGGTGGGTAACTTTTGGGATGGAGGTGTGTTTTGACATTATAATGAGCAAAGTTCAAGCAAAATTCATGCGAAAGGAGTGATTTGTCCGGTGCTAAGCCAGCAAAGGTGGCATGTTATCATATATCTCCCATTAGACAGCCACTGTGCGGCTTATCAGCAGCCCAGCACAGGGAGTGCAACAGAGTTTGGCCGCGGTGTCTTCACTCCACTCCAGCCTCCGTTACTCCCTTTTGCAGCTGCGAGGAGGGCAGATTGTGTTGCCCAGGGAACCGTGAAGGAGCTGAGTCTGTGCGTACCAACCATCCTGGAAGTGGCAACTGTGTATCACCCCAAGCAAGCTTTTGTAATGCCAAAACTTCTGTTACGCCCTAGTTTTCCTCTCAGTTCCTGCTTTCAAACAGTTCTTCCACAGTGAGGAGCTAAGTGATGAGGACAATATAAGTGCTAAGTGCATCAGGTGATATAGAGGAATGGTTAGAGAGCCGCGGACGTGGCTGCCCAGGCGGCCTGCTCAATTCCAGCCTTCAGGTTTCAGTGAAAGAACAAAGGGACTACTAACTAGGAGATAAGGAAGTAGACCAAGGTCAGAGGGAATAAAAGAGCTGTTGAACTAAAAGGATGAGCTAAACAAGTAATGGGGGCTGTAAGGGTCTTAGTTAGATCATTGTCTACCAATTAGGAGCCTGTGTAATTACATCACTAACTGTTAGAATCATATAAAGGTACTGCATGTAAGCTAGAGAACGAAGTCAGTTCCAGCTTCTATGAAGTTGTTGTCTGGCAATCCTGACCCGCTCCAAGCTGCAACAAGGTGACACCTCAAACTAGAGGCTTAACTATCAAGCCTCATGACTTGGAGAGTAGGAAGGCTCAGGGACAAGTGGAGCCAATGACAGGTGCTCTGAGACTTGAATAGATTCTCACTATCAGTCCTAACAGTGTCTTTCTGTGCAGTCTTACTCCAGATAGTGAGACTGGGAGAATGGCAAGTGCTATTCTGCTAGTCTTGTGACTCCTGATAGTGCTTCCCATCTATTGTGCTCTTGCATCAAACAAGGTATTGGCTGAGCACCAGTGGTTGTGCATAGCACTCTCAGTTGGAAGGATGGGCCAGATGCCAAAAACCTGGCATCAGTTTCCTTCTGGGAAGGTAGGTTGTTATCCATTCTAGCCTGTGCCTTTTGCTGAGCTTCTAAGAATCTCTGTGCATCTGCAGTAGGCCTCGCTTTCTTGGTGAGTGCTGCTTGTTAAAGCATCTGGATAACCCGATTATTGGAGCCAGTGGATGCTGTGATTGTGCTGCTTATGTAAGGCTTTGTGATTAGATATGTTAAGAAGCAAGCTGAATATGATATTAAATGCACAGAGTGGCAAAAAAGTTTGTGGAAAAGCAATTAAATGTACTTAGCCTCAGGGTGAGGAGAATCATAGGCTAGTGTTTGAGAAGAATTAAAATTGCAGCCCAAAATGTATAGTAAATAGTGCAGAATATGTCCTGCATTGCACACTGTTGCCAGACCTGCAAGCTTTTTTTTTTTTTTTTTTCCTCTTCCTATTGATGCTGTTCTTATCTGGTGAACATCATACTACTGGGACAGCTGTGTGGCCTGCTAGGCTAAGCCAACTCTTGGGAATGCTCGTGGATGGTATTCAGCATAGCTAGCAATGTGTAAGCACTTTGAAAGCATAAACTTGCTTTTTACAATGGAGGGATAAATTACACATCCGGAGAAAGCCAGCTTATTTTGGGAGCAGCACTGACAGAGCAGTCCTGCTTGCTTTCTAGGTCCTAGCAAGAGAAGTAATGAGGAGATAGCAGGAAGTTATTAGGAGGATCAAGACTCCCCCTCCTTAGGGAGGGAAGAGTGCTAAGAGTCTTAAGTTTCTACTGTGCAATACAGCACAACCTGGCAGTAGGCTGCTACTCTCCACCTGATGGATGGTGGACTCTACAGAAATGCAACCTGGAGCTGCTAAAAGAATTGGGTAGAATATGGTGTCTAAGCACCAGAAAGTGGCAAAACAAACTGGCTTTAGGAGACCGGTTTTGTACCTTGTACCTTGGTTCAAGGGTCTAAGGGTTATAAAGAAGCTGGATGGAGTACTGCTTGCTAGTGGCAGACCTAGTCAATAAAAAAAGATGTACCAATTTGAATTGGATTAGCTTGTTCATGCAAGTGGGCCAGCTGAGTGCTGAACGAAGCATCTTCTCCTGTCTAGCTCTTGTCGGTCCATTCTAGCCCCAGCTCTTGTGAGGGGATGAGCCTTGCTTGGGCTATGGTGTGCTTGAGGGTCGAGCTCCTTGGCTGCAGTGCTTCGTGGAGCTTTTTAGGCTTCTAATAAAGTACTGTAGCTTGTGTCTGTCACCTTTAATTACAAAGCTTTCCCAATACTGTGGGGCCAGTTAAGGGCAGTTGACTGGCCTTGGAGCTGTATTTCCTGCCTCTGCCAGTTCATGTTGCATCCTTAAGCGATGAGATGAAAAGTGAAATATCTGATGAGAAATCTCTTGAGGAGAGCAACTATGTCAGAGACAGGATACCAAACCTTTACCCTGGTGTTCAGGAGGCTTTGTGACAGCGTCATCTGGCAACTTGCTCCTCTAGCAGAGTATACTGAACTCTTAATGCTAGTGTCACATGCCTGCAAGGCTCCTCCTGCAAGAAGTCTGTTATCTGCCTGCCCTGTAGCTTAAATGCATAGGTATGAAGCTTTCTCCCTGGAGAGGGACAGGATGAGTACAGAGCACTAAGGATGTAGCATTAAAGTTGCAAGCTACATATCTGATAAGTTCTGTGCTCTGTTCAAAAGTTCTGTTGTAGTTTTTAATATGAGAGCTCCAGAGGAGGATGGAAGGCTGACATCTGGTCTCCTCCTTGCATCCTTCTAATGGAAATCAGACATCTCATAATATGACATAAAGAACTTCATTCAGATGAAGCATTGGAAAGTTAGGGAAGCCTTTTCAGGATTATTTCAAAGTCTGAGTCTAGAAGCAATAATGTAAACTTCCTGTGGTGCAAGTGAAAGGCATGTGCAAGTACAGCTACCTCCAGGTAAACCTATTTACAGTAGTGACCTTACTACCACTTTAGTCGCACAGCTTCTGAACAAGCTGCTGTGTAGCTTAGAAAACTTCATGTTTAGATTTTTTTTTAAAGTAGGTACATCCTGCTTGATTTGTCTCTTGCTGCATACACAAGTGAGAGCTAACTAAACAAGGCAGGCAATGGATAAGACCCTTGTAATGACTAATCCAGAAGGCAAAGAGTAACCCTTGTAAGAAGCAGTATACTTCATACTACCAAACTGAGGGCTGAAAAATCCGTTGTAAAACTTGCCTTTATAAGGTGCAAACTGACTCGTCAGTCTTCCAGTAATGTATCAAGAATATTGTTGTGCTAGTCCTCACCCTTGTGACCAATGACTGCTGCAACAGTTCATGTAATCAAAGGTTAGCAGTAATTGGGAGCCAGGTGGGTATTTCTCAAATATTGCTGAAATTAATGCTTAAGGACAGGTTTCTGGCTGTTCATAGGATCATCAGGCTGGATAAATGCTTTATGGATAAACATATTGCAGTAGCTGACCCTATAGTGATGGGGTTTTTTTTTTTTTTTTTTTAAGCTGGGTGAACTGAAGAATACCTGAAAATTCTGTTTTTCAGGCAGGTCCACTTGTGAACAGGTAGAGAGAACATATATATTCTGCATAAACTATGCTAAACATGTGCAATCTCTCCCAGAACAGCTTGCGCGCGTGCGCGCACACACACACACACACACACAGACTGCAAGGAGGGATAACTTTGCCAGCACTGGACAGTTAGCAGCTGAAATAACCTATGATAACAGCTTCAATATGTGTCAAGTTCCTTCCCTGAAGAAGGGGCGAAAAGCATAGCTATTGGCAAGAGTCCTTTGCTGTGCTAACTAGCAAGAAGATCAGAAACAGTCCTCCTAGACAGGGAAGTGTTAGGAGCACAGTTGGAAGGGAATTTTTGTGCTGTGTTGTGGTATGGTGTGTGTGTGTTTAAATTGGACTTTCTGCCTCTGAGTAAATACTTGCTGCATTAACCAAAAGCTGCTTTGCTTCCAGGTTGCTTGGTGTCTCCAGTGAGTCTTGACAAATAATATTGATAGAAAACTGGGTGAAAGCACTGCAGGCACTGCGCCTGAGACTCGCCACTCCACCTGTGTGTGGGCAGGTGATGCTTTCCTGAGCAATAGTTAGAGTAGACACTGAACCTAGGGCTTCAGCTCTGCAAACTGAAGTGAGTGGCATAAAGGAGTGCTGCTCTCATGTCGAGAAGCATGCTATTTTTCTGGTAGATTAATATGAGGAAACTTCTGGTGGAAGCTTTCTTGTAAGGACTAAAGAAGTAGGCTAGGACCTTGGTCTTTGTAAAAGAAGAGTCTAGTTAAGTTAATGGCACTACTGATGTGAAGCAATTTTTTAATCTGTGGAACAGACTAATGGGTTGGGATACTAAATGCTGAGCATGGGAGTTGAAAAGGCTTCCTGCAAGATGCTGCAGGATTCCCAGAACAAGTCATCATCTGAGATGGAGAGAAGTCTTTCTTTAGCTAACCTTCAGTGTCCAAGAATGTCCCAGCAAGGCAATCGGAGGGGCTATGACAAGATTAGTTCCCTTTAACTTGAGATAGTCTTCTGTGGGCCAGACAGCGTTGCTTATGAAGAACACCTCATTTTTTTTTACAGAAGTGAGGTGAGTATACTACTTGCCAAGTTATACTATAGCAAGTTGTTAATCAAATATGTCTTTTAAACTGATCATGAGTTCCATACTTGTTGTAGGTATAGCAGAACACTGGTCCCATAGCAATTGGAAAAGAAACCTAAAATAGAGCCCACTGATATCATAGCTGAGTTGAGAAGTGACAAACTGTCTGATTAGTAATAATGTTCTTGGACATAGTACAATGGCAAAAGTACCAGTCCGACTGCATCACTTGAGCTGAAGTTGTTGCTCAGATCTGGCTGTTAATTTAGTGGTTTCGGGAGTTTTAAATCCAATTTTATTTTTTTCTTAAAACCAGGCAGCATACAAGACTCTCACACTGCTATCATGAGAACATGATGTTCTGCTCAGCTGTTGCAATACCATTTTGGTTTATCTTCCACTTGTTAAGATGTCTGGGTAGAGGTTCACAGGCAGGATCCTGCACCAGCAGTGCCAACATATGTAGCTGATGTGACTAATTCGCATATTAAAGATCTTATTTGCCTTGCAGTAGGAGCTGGAGGGCAGGGAGTGTCATGACAAAGGTATTCCCTTAGATGTCCATTACCACACTCCTGTTCTACCAAGCAGATGACTATTGCCTTTCTCTGTTTCTCATTACTGATAGTTCAACAGCCTTGGTCACCCAGCATGCCCAACTTTGCAGTAAGTACAACTACAGCTGTAGCTTATTCCAGAAGGCAACTGTTGGTAAAGGAGCCCTTGATATAGGGCTGTCAATACCTCTGCAAAGTATTGATCTGCTCTCATCTAAGTGAGATGGCAGAGCATTAAAGAGAGCTTTAAAGCAAGCTACATGAAAGAAATAGGAAGCTTAATGGAACTAGGGGAAAGGGAATATTTTACCAGATCCCTAAATCCTCATAACCTAGAAAAACTCTAGGTTAAGCCAGACAGTTGTCCTGTTAGTGTTGGGACCTGGCCAAACAAATAAACTTGATTCTTAAAGATCAAGTACCAATGGTCTAAATTACGTAGCTGAATAGGGTTTTGATTCTTACAGTAAAACCACTGATGTTGGCCTCCCTCCCTTTAAAGGACTGCTGAAGAAACTGAACATTGGAGGGCGTTACTAGCCTAGGCCTCCTCCTGTGAGGAGAGGACTGATAATTTCCCTTGTCAGAAAAGCTAGGCTAATGTCCTTTCTTCTTTTATCAGACTAACTGTAGGCACTTGAGTTAGTTCTGGCAGCACGGGAGGTGCCAAGGAGATTTTGTTAATCTTCGGGCAAGTGATGTCATTTTGTCATTCCAGACATGACATAAATTGTGGAGGAATAATACCAAAGCTATCTATGAACTCTCTTCAAGCACTTGTATTCAAGCAAGTACTCATTATGTGTCAAGGTGAATACTGCATATTGAGCATAGCCTACCTGTAGGTTAGGCTAATATTTTCAACATATGTTAGCTCTTGGCTATGCTAGATTCTAGTGGGCTAGTCTGGTTGCTTTTTAGTAGAGGAAGCCATCTAATGGTATTGTTTGCATCAGCTATGAAATTCTGCTTACTTGCTATCTAAACCATAATAACCTTGTGTCATGTTATAGGAAATCCATTCATGGACTTTTGTATGTTTAGATGTTAGAGCAAAGGATGTTCTGGTAATGAAACAAAACACTTAAAATGGTATTTTATTCAGCTTTCCAGCATAGATGACCTTGTTCAAAAGGCAGATGTCTGAATAACACATTCATATTTCTGATTCATTAATGCATACTTAGTGGTGCTTGGAGTTACTCAGGGCACTACCAGCACAGCAGGAACTAAGCAGAAAATGTGGTATATTCACATCCAACAAATCTCTGTGTTGCTACGATTGTAGGTCAGTCATACAGGCGCTCACATGAATGCACTATTATACTTCAACAAGTAGAATCCTGCTAGTCAGGACTGTCCATTATTAGAAAATATAGCTGGCTTGCAGCTTTGACTCTTGCTAGGCATTTTATGTATTGCTGTCATCCTGTGTTGTCTTATCTCCAGTGTACAAAACTGAAGTCTTGAAACATGCTCACTTGAGTGCACTTGTTTATCAACTATCTGAAGATAGCTCTTATGCTGAGAACTTAATGGTTCTGTTTCTCAGGTCCTGATACAAGCTTCTAGTTAGAAGAACATGACCAACCCTTCAGAGGAAGGGGAAAAGAAAAATGGGCTGAGGGAAGTGCGTTCAACACTTGAGCTGTTGCTGTGCTTCCGGTTACTACTTCTTCCCAAGAGGATATATTGGATTTGGCAGTAAAAGCTACTTTTGTCCTCTCCTGGCCTCCCAGATTCTAATTTGAGGTTAATATTTACATGCAATAACTCTAAGTTGAATCATGTACTTGCAGTATCAAGGGACAAAGAAGGAGCACCGGCTGTGAAAAGGACAAAGTATTAGACTGCTGAGCAGATGTTTAGTTTATGATATCTTGGCTTTGACTTCTCAGTGTTTCTAACCTCTTTACGCACAATCTTTCATCAATACTAAGGCAGTTATCTTTGTCTGCTGTGATAGATGAGGAAAATGCTTTTCTCTTGGGAGAAGATTATTGCCTGGTTTGTAAATCTCATGGCAGATTTCAGCTACAATGAAGACTCAATTCTTTGTGCAACTATACAGAAAAAAATCTAGCTATGTGGGGTAGGCAGCACCTTGATGCACTTGCCTCAAATGTGGGAAATTAAACACTGCTCAGCTCAACTGTGTGGAATATACTTCGGTTCTAGATATTTCGAGGATGCCTTGTCACTGGCAAGAGCCCTTCTTGTAGGGAGTTTACAGAATTCTTAAACATCAAAAGCAGAGTCTACCCACAGTGTTATGGTTGACTTTCCCAAGATAAATGTGAGAAACTTCAGTACTAATAGTTGAATGAACATTTGCCTGACTTGAAAGAATAGATAAATTCATAGCTGAATATCTGAAACAGTTATTTTTGAGGACTGAACAGTGCCCACTCCTTGCAGAACTGAGCCTGCAGGAAAAGAGGGAGCTGGCCATCAACAGCCCGTTAACTTTGCTGGAGTACAATAAAATGTAAATGAGTGAGCAGAACATGGTGCATATCTACTGATACAGACTCATCTCCCAAGACAGTAACATCAAGGGGAAACCTGCAGTCTAAGACTTCAGAAATAGTGTGTTTAGCCTAGCAATTAAAATAATCCATACAATTGTGGAGTGAGTAGTTAAGATCAATCTGGTGATAACAGTGGACTTATCCACATGGAGAAGATACAAGAGACTGTAAACTGTCAGTTTACTGACAGTTGCTGTGGGAAAGACCTTGCTTTTTGGCTATGCCAGTATAACTGAAGGCAGAACTGGCTTTGAGTTAAAGCACTCGTATCTCTACCCCATCATACTGTGCTGGCTGACTTTCTGATAAGCTCAGAATTTGGGTGTAACAGAAGAGGTCTGATCTCTTCTTACCTTATTCCTGCAGTCTGTGTAAGGAAGCTTTAAGGGATTGACTACTGCAAAAGGAGGCCTCTAACAAGAGTACAAACTACAGATACAAATTTGTCTTGATTAAAAAGTGCTTGTGTAGCCTACATGATGATTATGTGAATCCATAGGTATGCAAGTAAGCAAAAGGAAGTGTGGCACAGCTAAAGCATGACCAGATTTACCTGTGGCTTAGGCCTCAGTAGTCCAAAGCAGACTAGATCACTACTCACTCAAGCTATACTTTTTGTGTGGAAAACTTAGAGCAAAGCCTAAGGGGGTTATGTGCTAGTCTTCACCTTGTAGTTAATATGAGAGTTACTCAATTAAAATATTAACATGTATTAAAGCAACTTTTATCTATCCCTGCCTGTATCCCTGCTTACCTGTTAGACTTATTCTTAAGGGTATTGAGCCCTTAAGAGGTATGATGAATGACTGCTGTGGTCTGACAGGCCTCATCAGGTGATGTGTCAGATCTAAGATAAAGGTTGGGAGGGAATATGTCCTGTAAACAAACCGTCTGGAAAATTTTCAGATTTTCTTCTCAAAGTATTGACAAAAAATAGGTGAATCATTGCAAATGCTCCCAGGCTTGCTGTGGAGAACCTGAAACTTCCGTGTATTTCTGCTCACTGTCTTCCACCTCAGGGTTTTTTGCTGTGTAGCTACAAGCAAATAAACAAACAGCTTCCACAGACTCAAGACAGGCATGAGTGAATAGAGTTTCAAGATGGCAGCCTAAAGTGGTAGAGCTTCACATTTGTCAAGGTACTTGTGCATATTTGGCCCTTTCTAGGATATCTGGTAGTTATTGTATTTGACTCTGATGTAAAACTCAGATGCACTCAGCTCTGCCTGTCATAGTCACAGTGAGTAACTCTCCAACTGCACCATGGAGCAGGGTCATTGGCAGGCAGGTTTAGGGCACCTTGAGGTTGCTGCTGCTTTCTGGACAGAGCATCCTAGAGAGCGGGTCTTAGCTCCATTTGTGTACTGTCCTTCCGCAACAGTTTTTCTAAACAAGTAACCCTTTAGATGAGTGGGTAAATAACTACTGATTCAGTCACAATTCTGCCTTTTCTTTCTCTCAGTTTCTAAATAGATGCAGTGAAGAGCAGTCATAGATAGACTATTTTTCATCTTAACTTTAGTGGGATATATTTTGGGAGGAAGGGGGTGTGAAAAACTTAAGAGCACTTGGATACTGTTCAGAAAACTTTTTTTTTTTCCTAGAATGAAATTTTGGTTTGTAGTCTAAGGAATTGATTTGCTTTTATTTATTTAGTGTTACCACCTCAGACTTCCATTACTTACAGAAGCATGAATGAAACTTAATGGTTTCTTATGAGTACTGTTATCTTCCTAAGTGTATTTGAACAGATTCTAGCAAATTTCTTGCATTCGCTTCCATCTTACTGAGTCACTGCTAGCAATGCTGAAGAAGAATTTAGCAATATACTTTAAGTGCTATAAATAGCCTTAAAGGTGTTTATATTTTTTTTTAAAAAAAAGCTTGACAGATTTGAACATAATGATGTAATTACAGCATTTAGGTGCAACTTCTTGGTCTTTGTAGCATGAGAACAGTCATTGATTCACAGTTTCTGTATGACCTACTGCTAAAATTGTCATGCTTTACTGGACTTAATTATTCAGCAAAAGAAACGCTGAACTAACAGGTCTAACACCCCCCCCCCCAAGGAAAAATATTATGCCTGCCTACTGATTGCTTTTGTGATTTAA
>NW_010581292.1:0-23962 GCF_000705375.1 Tinamus guttatus
CTGGTGGACGAGCCGGTACGTACGGGGACGCTCCGTCTAGCGCGCGGTGAATCCCTAAAAGTTAACGGGGTATCCCTAGCACTGCCTTTCTGGCCGGAGTCAACCCAAACGGCGAAGGCGCCGCCGCGTTGACTTGACTCTCCGGTCACCAAAGCGGCCGCCTCTTGGGCGTGCGTTTATCTGCGTCGCCGACCGCTCCGTGGGTTTCTTCCCCGCAGGATAACGACAACGCCCTCCGCGACGACTTCAGCTTCAGCAGCAGTGCCCTCATCGGGCTCCTGGTGATCGCCGTTGCCATAGCTACTGTCATAGTCATCAGCCTGGTGATGCTGAGGAAGCGGCAGTACGGGACCATCAGCCACGGCATCGTGGAGGTGAGGAACAACCCCTGCTCCGGAGCGGCGGACGGAAATAGTCCGCCTTGACTCACATGTTGTGTGTAGGGGGTGAAGACGACGGCGTTGGCGAGAGCTGCCGAGCCAGCAAGTGCTTTTGCCTCTAGCACGATGGGACTTAACGCTCTAGACGCCGGCGTCGTTGGCGTGCAGCGAGTACCGCTGTCGCTTGCCGGTGGTACTCACTTACCACGAGGAATTCAATTAAGCTTCCCTGTCTGGCTCGGGGTAGGATTTAACAGGAAATGAGCTTTTTGGGCGGTATCTTTAGGAAGGGAGCAAGCCAAACTCTAGTAATTTGTCCTCCCGACCAACGTAGCAACTGTTAAGACGTTGTGATCAACTGAGCACGGAGAAGCAGGTTCCTTCTCCTTCCTTCACTCCCGACCTGCATGTGTCTAATGGCAGCTCAATGGAGTCTGCAGAAAGGGGCATTTCCCCTTTGCCCAACCGGTGAGTGAAGTGAAAATGACCCGTTCTGTGAGAGAAAAGAGCCCCAAATTGTAGGATTTATGTTGGGTAACTGGGCAGAGATCTGGGGAGAGCATCCTCTCAGAAGCCAGAACAGATGGGAGGAATTAAGACCTGAGCAAGGGACTCTGCTGAGGAAATTATCTTTTTTTTTGTGCTTTGCTTGTTTGCCCATTTACTTCTTGCCACCGCATTCATTCAGATCTTGTATAATGGCTGTTGTTACTCTCAAAGAAAGCAAAACCCCTCCCTTGACCACTAATTCTGTGGCCTTTTTAAAGGTTGACCCGATGCTCACCCCCGAAGAGCGGCATCTGAGCAAGATGCAAAACCACGGCTACGAGAACCCCACTTACAAATACCTGGAGCAGATGCAGATATAAAAGAGATGAAGATGCAGTGGCCCTGATCAGAAAACGAGCAGGGTGGGAGGGCCAAAGTGGTCCAGCGTTTTGGATCGACTACTGACCAACAGTTGCTTCGAGAGGACTTCATCTTACATTCAGAACTCCTGGATCATTAAGACTATAATTACTACTGTAGAGTTGCAATTTCCATTCTTTTAAATGGGTGAAGAAATGATAATATAACAATATGATATATAAATCTCCTTTAAATGGGAAAAAATGGATCTATTGCAGATATTTGACTGAGATGTAGTTTTCTTTTTTTTTTTCTTTTTTTTTTTATCTGAAGAATACCAGTTCCGTTGTACTGTTGTCTGATACAAGCTCTATATATATAATGGGAAATGTTGATTTTTATTTCTGATAGACCACCTGTACATTGAGGGTCCTTTGTACCAGCCCGCCTTGTAAAAAGGAGACAGTTGTGGCTCTTCGGTCATTCTGGCTTTTATATATGAAGCAGTATTTTTGTTTTTCCTTTTTTTTTTTTTTAAGTGACTTTTGCTGGGAGTTGCAAAGAGATTAATTTAGGGTTAGGAACTCTGAAAGCGTAAGCGAGGAAGCAATTTGGAATGATAACTAATGAAACAAAATCGTTATAACAAAAAAAAAAAGGAAAAAAAAAGAGAAAAAATCCCCATCCTCATATGCCAGTGGTGTGCGCCCTGCTGCTTGGCAGTGTGGGCTCTTGGAATCCAGACTCCCTGAAGGCGAGGAGTTAAAAGGCTTCTAGCATCTCTGTTTATAGCTCTTCTAGTGGAATGTTAGAGCATGGTTTGTGCATACTGGGGTCTGCACACTCCCCTTTCAGATTCAGTTCAGCTCTAGAGTTGGAAGTTCCTGGTAATGAATTTAAATCCTCCGATCGGAACCGGTTTCCTTCAGTACTCACCTGGCATTAACGGCCCCCTCTTGCTACTACTTTCTAATTTTCCCCGGCTCTCCTGCCTCGCCGACGTGGTAAGTAGTTAGAGACGCGATTTTCTGGAACCTCTGCGTCTCTTGCAGGGTCGTTGGGCCCTAGACCTGGTTTTGGGGCGTTTGCCCAGAAACGACAAATCATCGCCGTAACCGGAACTTTGGGAGCCGACGAACACGGAGTTTGCTTTATCCGGGGAGAGAAAAAGAGGGCTAATTTGGGACAGGGATACTGCCTGCTTTAAGGAAATTGGATGCGTAGGCCCCGAGAAGAACAAATTGGGTATTATTCCACTCACCATCATGTCTTTGTAATGCTTGTATAGTTGGTGTTAATGCTCACGGCTTTTTTAAATCTGGAGGTTCTGGTAACCTGTGGTGTATTTTTTCTATTTTTCCTGTGACTTTACTTTCTTTCTCCTTCCATGTCTCTTCCCACTATGCACAGATTTACCTGCAAACTCCTTAGTGTGGTCTGTGGGGAATGTACAAAGTTTAAACACATCAATAAACACTTTAACTTCCACGTCGTTTCCGCTCTTTATTCGGGGCCTCGCTTAGTTTCCCTCTTCTCCCACCGTGTCCTTGCCAAACCTACAGGGACTTTTCCCCATCTTTTTGCCCACCTCTGCTTTGCTTATCATCTGAGGAGGAATGGGTTAATATGGGGGAAAAAAAGCTGTTCTGCCCGGACTTAGAGCTGCAAGTCTTAAAATAGGGTCGGACGGACACGGGGAAGCTGCAGAAGATGGTCCAGCTCCAAAGTGCACGAGGAGACAAGTCTCAAATTGTTGTTTTTTATGGTTCATCTTGTGGGCGACTTAGAGCGAAGACGTGAGGAGCCCTCGGCAGGAACTTGGGCATTTAGGATTACGAGGAGACAGGTCTCAATTTGTTGTTTTATGGTTCCTCTTGTGCGCGACTTAGAGCTGAAGACGTGAGGAGGCCTCGGCAGGAACTTGGGCATTTAGGATATCCCTTTATGAAGGGGAATAACTTGACTGTTTGGTGTAACCTTCTCTTCCAGACGTCTCAAACCAACAGCCTGTCAAGCTCGCAGCTGGCACCGCTTCTGTGTGTCATTTCTCTTCTGGTTTCCTCCTCTGAAGCGTGACCTGGAGCGCAAATCCCTCCGCAACCGCCGAAGCCTCGTTGCCACTTGAACGCTGCTTTTGGAGGTGGAGATTTAGTCTTCCTTCGCCTTGACCTGAGCCGTTTCCAGTGGGTCTTAAGGCAGGGAGAAGAGGTGGGTGAAAGCGCGAAGCAAAAGCCAAACAATTTTACGTTAACGAGCGCATCCCGTTTCCCCGTAAACGTGGGCTCCGCTGGAGCTTCCATGTTCTGGCTGAATTATTCAGGCTCTGCAGGAAAGAGCAGATGCTGTCCTAGAAAACGCCGTCTGTTGGCTTGTTACAACTACTTGGGGAGACTTTTAACTGTAAATTTAATTTCAAGTGATGCCGGAGCAGATCTCAAATCCAAAGCTGTTTCTTGGATCGCAGCCTCGGTCGGGCTAACCTGAAACGGAAAGAAAACGCTGTTTCTGAGAGGCTCTGTTTCTGTTAGAGCCTCTTCACTGAACTCCAGAATTGAATTTGGGCATCGGGTTTTTTCCTTCACTAAATTCTATTAGTGCTACAGATTAAATACATTAGACTGGAATCTAAGTCGGTTAGTCGCGTGCCTCGACGTGCCCTGCCGAGCGCTCCGAATCGATCCTCGATGATGGGTTTTGCCTGCAGCTTCTGGAAACCCAATGTTTGCAAATACCTGTTTGAGGATCGGGGCTAAAACGTGCCCTGCTTGATCACGGCTTCACCTCCTGGGTGGATGGCTGGGAAATATGTCACTGGGAGAGGGGGACAGACGTGGTGCTCAATAACCTCTTCCAAAATTGTTATTTGGAAGCGAAGCAACTTGGGCTATTCCATGGTTTGAGTTTGAAACATCCCCCAGGATCTCGGAGCTGTGTTTAGTGTCCCCAGGACGCCGTGTCTTTGAGCCTGAAGCAAAGAGAAGAAATCCTAAAAATCTGCAGATGGCATCTAAGTGAAAAGAGGAGTTTTTAGACAGCTCTTTGCATTGCTGCTCGGTTTGGGGGGTGCTGTTTGGGAAAGGGTGGTTATTTTCCATGCACTTAAGTTGTTTTTTCCCTCGTTTCCAGGTCACGAAGCACAGGCCTGCCCGGGAACGGAGCGCAGCCGGTTCTCTCCAGCCCGGCCTGGCCATAGGCAAGGTGAGTAATAACCATTTTCCCCAGCACGGTTGTTTGGCAGGGAATAATCCTGCAACTGGCGCAGGTTGGAAGGGGCACCTGCGGAAAGGACCTCCGAGCGGGATGCCCAGTGCAGGATAATGGTGCCTTTTCCCCCCAGCAGCTTATTTAGGCTGAAAACTACCCCTTCCCATGACCAGTGGGTTATAGGAAACATGCAAGCCTGCTCCTTCGCTGGGCAAATGGATGTGTCTGGGTTTCCCTTCCTTGTGAGGCCCCTCTTTGCTCTGTCCTCATGGGAAGCAGAGCTGAGGGAAGGGCCCCAACTAGCAGCATTTGTGATTTTTCAAGAGCCCTGTGGATGTAACAGGACAATCTGCTTTACAGGCCCTGAGATGCAGTCGTGTCCTGCGTGGATAGGAATTTCTGCAGACCCCGAGGTCAGAAGGAAGGAGACGTTCTCGACCCAGCGCCTTTGGAGAACTCCTCGTGGGATGGAAGAGAAGTGAATTACTACCGAGAGCATCACGGGACTGCGAAGCACCGAAATGGCCTTCATTTCCCAAGCTGACACATGGAGAACTTGAGGTTGGAGGTAAGGAAAATACGAAGGGACAAGACTTGTCTCTTGCTTATAGTCCTAGTCACTTAAGTCTCTTTAAGATAGAGAAAGCTTGAATTTCTTATGAAGGCCTCAGTCTATCAATGATGATGGTTCATAAGAAATGCATTCTAGTCTCCAGCATGTGCTCTGAACCGGGCGTCCCTTCGTCTTGGTTTAGATGGCCAAGCTGGTGCGTTTTTCTTGTGCTGTCCCCTCATCATCCCTTTCACGAGCTCCACATCCCTGGCGGGTGCTCTAAACTGCCTATAAAGCAGCAGCAGCTTCTGTTTTTTTGCAATGGACTTAGACAGGGGACTTGTATCTTGAGATATTCAGTGTGTTCGTGCATTCTCTGTCTTTATAGACTCTGAACAGGAAGAAGTGGAGGACCGGACAGAGCCCATCCAGCTCCTGCCTTCTCCTGTGGGTGTGTTGGAGATGCCTCTACAAAGAAAAATTGAAGCTTCAGTGCAGAAACCAGCCCTATGATCCTGAAGATCTCAATTTTCAATGAAGGACTTAGAAAATTGGCCTCTTTTTCTTATAGACTTATGTAATTGATAGGTCAAGGAGGATGGGATTGAGCTTGTGCAGTAAAGCTGGACCACACTCTTAGTTAACTGGTGGAGAGAGCGTGCTTTGTAATGATGTTTTCTTGTATGCACAATTATTTTCTCCTGTGTATTATGTGTGTATCTGTGAAGCAGTGCTGTTATGGATCTCCACTATTAATATTATGGCTGTAATCCTTTTTTTTTGTATCTCTGTATGGACCCATGCAGCACTTTGTCATTTTTTTTCCCCTCTCTAGGACCTGAGGCTCTTGGCCTCAATTTTTAGATATTAATAAAACCGTAAGAGCAGGGCCCCTTTTCTGGTTTTGCAATGGACTTAAGATATTCAGTGTGTTCAAGCATTCTTTGGCTTTATAGACTCTGATCAGGAAGAGATGAAGGGACTGGACAGAGCCCATCCAGCTCCTGCCTGTGTGTTGGAGATGCCTCTACAAAGGAAAATTGTAATTCTTCAGTGCAGAAACCAGCCCTATGATCCTGAAGATCTCATTTGTCAATGAAGGACTTACATAGGAAAAACAAGCCTCTTTTCTAATTGATAAGTCAAGGAGGATGGCACTGAGCTTGTCCAGTAAAGCTGGACCACACTCTTAGTTAACTGCTGGAGAATGTGTGCTTTGTAATACTGTTTTCTTGTATGCATCATTACTTTCTCCTGTATATTATGATGGCCCCTGTGAAGCAGTGCTGTTATTTATACTATGGCTGTAATCCTTTTTTTGTATCTCTGTATGGACCCATGTAGCACTTTGTCATTTTTCCCCCCCTCTCTAGGACATGAGGCCCTGGGCCTCATTTTTTAAAAAAATAAAAAACATAAAAGCAGGGCCCCTTGTTTGTTTTTTCTGGAATACTAGACGCCAGGGCCGAACCTATCTCGTGCGTTTGGGCTTTGGGGGCAAGGGGGACTAACGCAGCTCTAATTAGAGCTGACTTATTTTTATATTAGAGTCCACTCTACTTAGAGCGGACTCTAATATAAAAATACATCTTTTTATATTAGAATCCACTCTACTTATTCTAATATAAAAAGATGTATTTTTATATTAGAGTCCGCTCTACTTAGAGCGGACTCTAATAGAAAAATATTTTTCTATTAGAGTCTGCTCTACTCTAAGTAGAGCAGACTAATATAGAAATATGACTTAGGTTTTTGAAAGTGGAGATAGGAAGATGCTTGGACTTAGGAAGATGAAGATGATGAAGATGAAGATGCTTGGACTTAGGAAGATGCCTCTTTGGGTTCCCAAGAGAACATTGTGTTGGACTTAAACACATGTGGGGCAGCTGCTTCCTTGCAGAGATCTCCAGGCTGCATCCTCATGAGCTTCTTGACTTGCACTGGACAGCAAAGAGATTGAACCCCCTTGTTCCAAGTTACCTTTTATTTGGAAGCCTTGGAGCTTGCAGCAGGTGGAGCACAGCAATAGGGGAACTGATGCAGCACTTAGAATAAAACATAACATTAAAAGCATAACAAAGCATTGAAGCACTTGGTCAAAACAAGGAAGAAGTACTGTTTTCTCCAGAGGGAGCTAATACACACCTGTCTTCTCATATTTATAATTCCTTTGCTACTTGGACTGATGGAGTCGCTATTCCTGCACTTAAACCTGTTCCAAAAATTTTGGTCCAAAATATAAAATACTTTCTGTAGCCGATGAAGCCTCAAATTCACACGACAACTTCATTACATCGTCTTCTCCAGGAGTGAGGCTGTTGAAATTATAGCTAATTTAGCAAGTCTTAAGCATTTCTGACACTTTTAAATAGTACTGGTCATACCTGGAAATTGTCCACACGTGTTGCTAATCTAGGATAAAAAAGCAGACCATAATCCATAACTTATATATATAGTTGTGGTTCCACCAAGGTCTTCCTCAAGACAGCAGCTACTTAGAAACAAAGTAACTCTCTATATATGTATATATATATGTATATATAAACATAATAACATTCTTACAGTCATTAGGCAAAAAAAATGCAATAGCTGGAATTTTTCCATTCTTCATCCTTGGATCCTCCTGTAAAGATGAAGGAGATGCAGCTTTGTAGGCCCATAGCTTCACAGCGGCTTCTGTAATGAAGAATATGGATATTACTTTGGTTAAAAACAGAACTGGTGCTAAAGATTAAGTGCAAAACTACTTGCTTTGAGACCAGAGCTAGCTTAGTGATTAACTTATTATTTTAAATATAGGCCAGGCCGGCTCCATTATTATTAATACAATCCATCTGCTAATAATTAATTTATAATATATTATACAATATACATAAAATATATGTTATTAAGAATAGAACTATTCCGCTGACGGTGATAAGATCAAGAAATAACTAAAAACCCCATCAGCTGCTAGAAACCACTTAAGTTTTGGCACAACTTACTTGGTGTTGGTGCGCTCTGCAACTAGATTTATTTTGAGCACTGAGTTGCAAGTACAGTCGCAGTGACAAGGAACATGCAGTGTCCAGTGTGTGCAACTCACCCGGGCAAAATATTCCTCCTTCCTCCCGTCTCCATTGTAATATTCATCAGATGATGGAGGTGAGGGGTGGCACCGGGTCACCCGTCGTCCCCAAGCTCGGTGGCTGCGCAGGAGAGCTGTGTGCCAAATAAAAATAGTATATTATTGACCAGGACCACAAGCAGAGCTATGCTACCACATTCTCATCACTGCAATGTTGTTTTATCTGTTTATTTACTTTTGAAGAGCAGTATCATCTGAGCCTAGAGAAATAAGGGGAAATTCAAGTCACCAGCTAAGGTGAACTAGGAGATGAATAAGTTATTTCTACCTCGTCTTTCTTCATAACTGCATGAGTTATGGTTCAGAGTAGAAGAGCTGATTGAACCTATTCCAGTGACCCAGATCTTATCCGTGTACTAATCTCTCCAGCTGCATTTCCAGTGTGTGCTGGTAGCTGCTCATTTAGCCTAGGCTCTCAGGCCGGTGCTCCCAGCATAATCCTGCCACACGGGGCTGCCTCTACTGGGTAAATACAAATATAAAAAAAAATCTTGAGAGAAGGAAAGTCTCTAGGCTCTCAGGCCAGTGCTCCCAGCATAATCCTGCCACACGTGGCTGCCTCTACTGGGTAAATACAAACATTAAAAAAAAAATCTTGAGAGAAGGAAAGTCTCAAGAGGAGCAGCAAACACCTAAAACAAAACCTTTCTTTAGTCCTATCCACTTAAAACATGCAGTTAGACAGGAATACCTGAGGCAAGATGACAACGCGTTGATGACGAGCAAGGGTGATGCTGACCCTGAGGTTGTCCAGGGGCCAAGATGCACTTTGCTTCTTTCCTGAGCAGTCATTCACGTACAGCCCTGCTCCCGGCCGCTGAAGGATGCCCTAGAACTCAGCAATTGGTTTCATAAAACACATCAGCACGGTTGTTTATATTATTATTCCCCCCTCCCCGTCATACAGTGGCCGTATCTATTTTCAAAGCAACTCCATGCACCTGCCCACACATCAGGCAAGACAAGTTAGGCTCCATTAGCAATAGATGAGGGTGAAAATTGAACACTATTGCCATAAACACCACTCAGAGTCTAAAAAGCGCCTGAGTTATAGGCATCCTGTTGAACACATGCATTAAGCAGCGCGTTCCTTCCAAACACTTCAGCACACGCGCACGTGCCTCTAGGCACCTCAATAAATCCCCTAGTACAGCAGATAATATTTGCCATTAAAAATACCTGCCTTAGTCCTTGGGAATGCCAACAGAGAGGAAACAACCGTAAAATACCTTTTGGTTAAGCATTAACAGGTTGCAGATTGGCACCAAGCGGCGACGTCTCTTTCTGGCTAAGGTACTTCCAGGCGTAGATCATAGTTCCCGCAAAGTCACGGATCACGAAGACTCACCTGGGAACGGCACATCCTCGTCCTCGGCAAGGCACAGGCGTCTTGACGCTCCGACGGACTCGCTGTCCTTCCGCTGGTCCTACCTAAAGGCATCTTGAGACATCATACTTGACACCAAGATGGTTTGTGAAAGTACTTTATTGGTGACCATGTACTCTGTACACTTCAAACCTTGTGCAAAAAAACACCCCAAAACGCTCTACTTGCACCAGCGTGAGCGAGAGCTACCGGTGGGGCCGTTCACAGCCCGAGCTTCACGGTGCAGAAAATTAAAGCCTCTCTCTCCAAAGAGCCTCCTGGGCACTTGCTACCATCAGATAAATGCAGGGAGTTTCTGGGAAGGGGACAAGTCCTTACACCGCAATGCTGGGCCGTCCGGGTCTCGATTTCCCCTTCTGATGCTCCGTTATCAAGTGTCGGTTTCGTGTAACGAGACAAATTCAAAATCCGATCCGTAGAGCTTGGAAATGACGGGAAGAGGTTTCCAGCGGAGCAGGGACTCACTTGTCGTCCGGGCCGCCCTCCGGCAGCAGGGCGCCGCGGGAGCCCTTCCCTTTGCGGATGCACAGGCCGCAGTCCAGCTCGACGTCGATGTCCCCAAATTTCAGCTGGCAGGATTCGTTGCAGCTGCAGGAGAGACGGGAATGTCATTGGGGTACCACACTCATCCCGAGGCCACCCAGGAACCTCCCTGAAGATGTAGTGTCCGTTCAAGCCCCGAACCACCCCACGCTCTCTGTAGACACAGAGCTGGTTGCGTTGACCTACCACAGTCCGGACACCACATTCCCACAATAACGTTGAGTTTAGCTACTGCTCTTGCCCGTCGCAGCTGGGAATGTTTGGGGATTTTCTCCCAACACGTACCAATGAGAGGCGACGGAGTTGACTGCCATGACGGCGAGGGCGCCGGCGTAGTGCCAGCAGAAGCACATGGTGAGGAACACGAAATTGCCACGGTCAGTCGGATCCCAGCCCGGGCCTCCCCACGGAGGGGACAGCACAAACCCCATCTGGGCACAGGAGGGAGAGACATCAGGCACAAGCACTTGGGCGCTTTATCGTAGCCACCTTGGCTTTCCTCCACCCATTTTTACCAATGAGTTGACCGTTTTTTTGTGGCAAACTGTGGACCAGAGGCAAAATCAGCTCCGGTGACACCCAGACAACTCCATCCCTCTCCTGTGGCCCCATCCCAAGCCCTCGCGCACCGACCTGCCAGAACCAGGAGCCCTGCAGGAGGAAGGAGCTGGTCCTGAAGAGCTCCAGGACGAAGTGGTCTCGGATGAACACTTCCAGGAGCGTGCAGAGCGCTCCGGCAAAGATGCCTATGGCCAGCAGGCCACGGAGGTGACTATCCAGCGCAGCCTCGCTGTAGTCGTGGGAACAGAAGAGCAAACCTGCCGAGATTTACGTTGTGTTAGGAAGAGGATGCTCGGGGATTTTCCTTTTTTTTAATTTTATTTTTAATCTGAGCGTTGAGGCCTTGCCTCAACCACAAAACTAGAGCTGTTGTCCCAAACACTAACATAGCGGATCCTTCAAATGAAGGGCCAGAACTGCTCGTTACCACCTCTCTAAAGACTCCCCAAGACCCCGCGTTATCTGTGCGTTACCTTCGATGAGCAGAGCTATGGCCAGCGCGAGACGATCCAAGCCGAGAGGCAGCTTGAGGGGCGAATGCGAGACGACTTCCACGACGCCGGAGAGGAGGAAGAAGAGGTACATGGTGGTGTAGTGCCAGGGGGTCAGGTCCGTCCAGCTGTGCGTCTCGGGACTGTAGAGCAGCATGTGGGGACCAGGAGGAGCGAATTGCTCGGCCAGGATGCCTGGGCAAGGGGAGCAGAGAGGTCACGCGTTTCCTAAAGCTGGTGGGCAAAGGTTCCTCAAGAAGGCTGGAGAGCATCATCCAGCATCATCCAGAGGAAACGCAGCCAGTTCCCCCAATACTGAGCACGCGTCTGGGCTGCCCCAGACCCGAAACAGCCGCTTGCCACCACGAGCAGCCCCTGCAGGGATGGCAGCTGCAAAACTGTGCGTAGACGTCGGGCCCGAGGCTCTGCAGCCCCTACCTGCGAGAGCAAAGAAGGCTTTGACCGTCCCTTCGAGGACTTCCAGGCGCTGGGTGCCATAGCTGGCCGCATCGTCGGCGTTCGCTTTCCGCCTGAGGTACTTGAGAGGGTATTTCACGGACCACCAGAGACCAAAAATGAGGAAGAAGGTGCCCCGGAGGGCGTTGCCGATGAAGCTGGACGGCATCGGGCTCGCTTGCTGCTCGCTGCGCCTGAAAGGACAAACGGAGCCTGGAGACACTTATGTCCCTCGGTTGGGAGGTCTCTGCATGGGGGCCACATCCCAAGAGACCCCAGCAAGTACCAGCCCTGTCCCTGCTGCAGATGGGTGATGCCAGAGATGCGAGGCCTCCAAGGAGAAGCTTGGGTTCACGTACTCAGGATATTGCAATAAAAATAAGAACGATCCACAAGGACAGAAATGGACAACTCTAGCAGCATAGGGGGCTTTTGATGTTACCTTGTGATGGTCTTCCCTTGGGCAAGACTTTTCTCCGTGCCCTTTGCAGCCCTCTGCCTCTAAAGGAGGGCTCACACTCTCCCTGCAGCCCTTCTCCTTCCCCACAACTGTGATTTACGCAAAAAAACCCATTACTCAGTGCTGCAGATGGGTGATGCCAGAGACGCGAGGCCTCCAAGGAGAAGCCTGGGTTCACGTAGTCAGGATATTGCAATAAAAATAAGAATGAGCCACGAGGACAGAAATGGACAATTCTAGCAGCATAGGGGGCTTTTGATGTTACCTTGTGAGGGTCTTCCCTTGGGCAAGGCTTTTCTCCGTGCCCTTTGCAGCCCTCTGCCTCTAAAGGAGGGCTCACACTCTCCCTGCAGCCCTTCTCCTTCCCCACAACTGTGATTTACGCAAAAAAACCCATTACTCATCGCCGGAAAAGCTGCCACCCCAAGCCCAGCCTACACCAGGAGTTCCTCGCATGGCAAATCACATCCTTGCCGTGTTTATAAATACCAAAGGAAATTGCCAAGCCCGGACTAACAACTCCAGCACGTTCTCCAAGTCCTCCCACACTAGAAAGTAATTAGATGCTGCAAAACTAGGGGAGGATGTGGCGTGGCAAGCGCCCCAGGTAAGAGAGAGCTCTGCAAGACTCTCCTGGTCAGGGACGGACGGCAGGGCTGGAATCGGATCACCGGGCTCGGGCTTTCCCGGCTCAGCCTGCCGGGACAAGAAGTGCGGCGTCTGGATTTGGAGCCTGGCGTCACCCGTTGCCTCCCAGGGACGCGGGTGACCTGGGCGAGACCCGGGGCTGTTTACAGAGATGAAAAGATTCTTTTTGGGAGGGAAGTCTGTTCAACAGCCTTCCAAGGGGACAAGAAATGCCCTGTCCTGGGAGTTTTCTTGGGAATTGGTTACAGCTATTTTGGATGCTCACTTTAGCACGAGATGGTTCATTCCCCAAAAGAGTCTTTGCCGACTACAACCTGGATGCCTTGTCCAGGACAAACACCTCCATCCCTCAGGTATCCACGTGCTAAAGTGACTCCAAATAAGCATTACTGAAGCACACACTTAACACGGCGTTGTTGTGCGGTCCGAAACCAGCTTTGACCCCTGTCCTCCAGGGACCTAACCGCAAGGACAACAGCCTGGAGCTGGAGGCAGGAGTTTAACCTGATCAAGATACATAACTGGAATGTTTGTGCTACACGCCTCATTGGAGAGGAGGAGCAGGAAGCAGGCCCGGGATATTGGGAATGAGAATCAGCACATTGCAGCCGCCGCGCAAGAAGCTGCCCTGAGCACCTCCTCTCACCTAAGCAGCCATCATCCTGATGCTCGTTGCACACCCTGCCTTCATCCAGGTTATCAAGCACCCCAAAACCGCTGGCTCCCCTCCAGACTGTCCCTAGGGTCCCTTGTCCCGAGCATCTCTCCTCCAGGGCAACAGCTTCACCCTACCCTGCAGACCCGAGCGCCGCTTGGGTTGGTTATTTTGCACTGTGAGCAACCTGGCCTGTCAGGGGACTGGAAATGTCCCAGTCACAAGCTATTACCTGAGCTGCCCTTTTCCCTCCCCGCTGCTTCCAGGCCACAACACTTAAGATTAATAGTCATAAGGCAACTGCCATCTCGCCTTACGGCCCATCGCACTGACTAGTCACAGCGCTCCCCGCGCTCCCAGCTCCGTCTTTCTGAGAGGGAGACGTTTCTGCTCCAGTTCCAGCATCTCCCCGAGCCTCAACTCTGTCCCTCATCCAGCAAAACACCGCAGACACCGATTTCCATCCAAATTGAATGTCCCTTCTCCAAGGCATGGGCTAGATTTTCCCTGTGGAGTGCTTGGCTCACCATGACACAGGATGGAAAGGAGCTCAAGGACACACAGACATCCTACAAACACCACGGACGCTTCAACGCATCCTAACCAGGCAGATAACCCTCGCGCACGTGATCCTCACCCAACGGCAGAGGCCCAAGCCCACCAGGAAACCCTTGGGCATCACGAAGCTCCAAAACTCGTCTTCGGCAGGGCCATTTCAACCCATTTTATCACAAATCATCATTACAGAAAACCTCAGGCTCTCGGAGGCCGCTCCTCCTCATCAGCCCTGCCTCTGGCCATGCTCAAGAGGCCACATGGGGCCCACGCAGATGCTCACCAACGTATTCCTCTCTACGGGGAAGGAAAAGCAGAAGAGGGATTTACCTGTGGCCTCTCCCGCTCCCGACGCGAGCAGCAAGGAGCAGTTATGACTCGGAAGGGGCAGATAAAGGGAGAAGCGGCGCGGGGAGGTGTCTCGCGGACAGGATGTTTAGAGCCCAACAAACTCGAAGCCCTCTGAGTCAACCGCCTTTCACAACCAGGGCGCCTCATGCCTGCTATTAAAAAAAAAAAAAAAAGAGGCTCCCAGGGTTTGCCACAAAAAATAAAATAAATTCAGGAAGAGCCACCAATCCGGTTCCCATAGCAACCACAGCTCTGCAGTTTTTAGGTTGTTTTTTGGATAGCCGAGAGAAGAGCCAAGGAAACACAAGGCCGTGGCACTGCCTGGCCCAGCTGGGATCTGCTGGAGGGTTTGAAGCCTCCGAGCTCGACCAGCACTTGCTCAACCAGCCTTTTGGGATGGCCTGGCCTTGGAAAAGGGGCTTGCGGGTAGGAGCTTCAGGGCCAGGGGCTCCCAAAGCAGAGCAGAGCCCTTGCGAGAGCAGAGGGGCTTCTAGTGTCACCCAAACCAAAGCTTCAGGACCCACACGGTGTCTACCTTACCCAGCAACGTAAGAACCTCACAGATAGCCCCCAAAGCAGCACAGCAAGGAAAACATTACCTGAAAAGTGCAGCACCAGCCCACGTCGCCTCCAGGAAGGGAGCCCCAACAAGCCCTTTGCAATTTGCTCTTCTGCAAGCACCGTCCAAGCGCGTGGTGCTGGCAAACATCCCCTGCTCGTCCCCAGGGGCAAACCAAGAGAGTGTAGACTTTCGGGAAGCAGCAAGAGGGGAAGGTGGGGAAGAGGGGAAGCAATGAGGAGCAGCTGGGAAAGATCTGCTCCCAGCTGGAGCTGCTCCTCTCTGCTGAGTTAAAGGGCCAACAAGCAGAGAAGGTGGCTGGTGTTGAAGCAGTTGCCTTTCTGTTGCTAGAAAGTGAGAAAAGTTGTAGGTGTAAGAAATGGTGATAGAAATGTTGACTCTTTTAAACTATTCCTACAATAAAAAAATGGGGGGAAATTACAACCAAGCCTTGGGAAGTGTAGCCTAATGGTCGCATACCTGGAAGGCTGGTGGCAAAACCCCCCCAGGCACCGAGTAGGTCGATGCCACCGACTCCATGCTAAAGCCACCGGCGGCACGTAGGGATGCTGTTCCTTAGCTGCAAACTGCCACTGTGTGGGGTGATATGGTGGGACAGCACCAGCACCCTCCTCGGGGCCCCCTGGCAAGCTTCCCTTCCGTGAAGCTTCATCTTCACTCTTGATACTAATAAATAAATGCAATGATTTTCTTCTGTTTGCTGGGGGCGGCGGGAGGCCCTGGCTAATTACACGAGCCCCGTGGACGGGTGGCTGCCGGGGCTGTGCAGAGTATCATTACATCATCATTACACGGATTGCTAACACGGGCGTTCATCAACAGGCTGCAGAGGAGGAGAAGCAGGTGGCATAAGCAGGGGCCGGGCTTGCTCCACTTCCAACACTATTATTCCAGGCCCACATAAACGTGCCCGCAGACGAGGCCGGCGGCAGATGCTATCGGCAGGCACGAGCACGAAATGAGCGGTGCGCGGGTGCCAGAGCCTTTGATGAAGGGCTTGGCTTTGGAGCAGGAGGAAGAGGAGGGTGTCAGCGTGCTCAGGACTTTTGGGGCTCTCGATGGGGTTCTTCTGCAAGGAGAAGTGAGTCAGCCTCCCCGGGGGTGGTTATCACCTTCGGGACAAACACCGTCTCCTTCCTGCCTTAGATTTCTGATTCCAGGGGTGACGACAACATCGGGCTGGTGTCGCACGAGACAAACCCACACCGGCCCCAGGGCAGTAGCCAACACAACAAGGTCCTTCCAAGCTGGCTCATCTCATAAGCCAGCCATGGGCATGTACGGTGCTTGAAACCTGGGTCAGGACCACCACGTGGTGCTTGTGTCGCACGTAACCGAGTGTCAACTCTGTCTTGGTGGGTCCATAGTACAGGAAATAAATATGAGGACGCCCCGTGGCTTCACCTGGCTGATATAACTCCCTTTCTAAGCAACTTGCAACCACCCCCTCCTTGCTTTATGCTTAAGCTGTTTTGCAAACGTCTTTTAGCTTAAGCAAAAGTCCTGAAATTGCCTCTCAAAGCCCCTTCCTCTCAAGCAGACCCTCACCAGCTGCGGCTCAGCTAGAAGGTGACCTTCTAGGGACAGAAATGCCCTCCAAAGGAGGCGACCAAATTAGTGAGCGCCGTAAAGGCAGCGCTAAGAAGTCTGCAGATCGAGGGAGGCAACGAGGCAGACGAGGAGCCACTCGGAGCTGTAGGTGCTGCCACCAACCTCTGGCAGAAGCAGCTTTGGACTCGTCTGGGCAGAAAGGAGGAGGGTGTTTGCAAGGTGACGGAAACCGCCGCCAGCCTTGAGCGCGTTCCTGCCGCTCGGCACCAGCTTTCCCACAAGCTGCTGCCCTCGTGCGGCTATTCCATGGGAATGGTTCCTCTTATAGACTCTCGGGCTCTCCAGCTTTGCACTTGAATTGAAGGATATCAGCTCAACAGAGATTTTTATTTCACGTTTCTCATCTCCTTTAGCTTTTAAGTAAACATAAATTATATTTTAAAAAAGCCCTTTAGTTCCAAGCTTTGGTATCAAATTTATGTTGCGCACGATCAGACTCGGGCGTTGCGAATTTGATGCAATCCAGTATTGGATGAACTTCCGTTCCTCATCCTTGGGAGTCTCCCTGGGTGCCAAGGTGCCGGAATATCAACCTCAGCCTGCGGGTTGCTCCGGCTTTGCTCCTGGCGAATCAAACCAGGGGCACTTTGAAAATCCAGCTGGGCCAGAGGGTGCCATCCAGCCCTATGGAAACACATGTGGGAAGCCACAAAGTCCTCCTGGATTTCAGCACTGAATTTTGTCACTAAAAAACCACTGCAAACGGGGCTTGTCCCAGGCACGTGCTGGCACTGGAGCAAGGCAGCCACCATGCACATGCCTCTGTGGTGGCACCTTCCCTGGTTGATCTAGATATCAATATTTACTTTGATTTCTTTTTTTTTTCTCTTTTAGCAAGCTGATTCTTGAGCTATGTGGAAAAGGAGCCTTCACTCTTCGTCGGACGCGTTCAGGAAAGCTGCATGGGAGCTCGCGTCGCGCTTTGGCTGCCGGACTCCCAGCCCGATGTACAGGTCGCCGCCGATCCTGCTCCACCTCTGCACGCACCTGCAACACAGCAAGAACAAACCACAGCTAAACAAGCCCCACATCCACCACCAACTTGCTCAGGGAGGCAAAATGTGCTGGGTCTGGGACAGCAGGAGGGCACAGAGGGAGAGGGACGAGTACAAGGGCTCTAAAACATTTGTTTTTTGCCTGCACAGCCTGTTCTCATGCATCAGCAGGCATCCTTGGAGGCTTTTAGGCTGTCAGAGCAGCTCTGAGATGGGGTAACACCTCCATCCTGTTCCCAACCCCTTGCAAAAGCCATGTCAGGGGCTGTCCGTGCTTTATAAATCAGAGTTGCACCTCCAATATGGCCCCGACTTGCAAATCCTTGGAAGAAAGGGCAGAAAGCAGCACGTATTCCCAGTAACGCGCGCCGCAGCCATACCAGTACACGAGTGTGTAGTTCGCGGTGAGGAGGAACACAGCGCCTGCCCAGTGCCAGAAGAAGCACATGGTGAGGAACATGATGTTGTCGTGGTCTTGCTCGTCCCACATCGGGCCTCCCCACGGCTGGAACAGCACCACCCCGATCTGCATGGAAAAAATCATTTGTGTTTTAGGAGTGGTTTTCTCTACCCACAATTTGGGGTATCTCTAAATCATTATCTCTAATTATCTCTAAATAATTTCACTGCTTCTCCAGCTATTGCCAAGGTGCTCGATGGCCACATCTTTACTCAGCCATCGCACGGCGTGGTGTTGGTTACGTCTTCCCACTAAACCAGAGCTGTGCATTAGACATATTAAACAATTAATCCTTGGTTGTTAGATACCCTAGGATGTTGCTTGCTCACTGAGAGTGCTCTCCTGCCCTCCCCTCTTCCCCCAAGAAGCGACAAGCCAAGACAAACAACTACTTTATCCGCAGCAGTCATCAGAGATGACCTGCGACGAGTAAATTTTCATGCTGGGTTATGATCTATTTATGAAGTGAGCCTCGGCAAGACTATTTTTTAAAGAAAACAGATAGACACGTGATGCACATCTTTGCCATTTCGCCTCTGCCCCGCAGGAGAAAGAAGGTTTCACTGACCTGCCAAAACCACGTTCCCTGGATGATGGTGAGGCCAGCTCTGAAGAGCTCCAGGATGATGTTGTCACGGAGGAAGACCTCCAGCAAGGTGCTGAAGGCACCCGAAAATATGGCGATGAGCAGCAGCGAGTGGATATGCTGATCCAGCATGGGCCGGTGAAGGACGTGGTAGTAGAAGAGAAATCCTGCCAAAATACGTAGCACACTTAGGAGACACAAGCCAGAGGGAACGTTTCAGGTGGTCTCCACGGTCTGGGTAGTTCCCTGCACAGCAGAAGCTGAGGAGATGAGCATGGATCCAAAGCCAAAAGCAGGATACCTATCAGGCCCTAGAGAAATGATCTGCCAGGCAGAAGAGCCTATCGATGCCTGCACTTCCCACCTTACTAGACATAGTTCTCAGTAATGCCTCGGATCCAAACGCAGCCAAAAATGCCCTCACTTCAGGGACATTCAGAGGAATAGCTCGACCTGGCAAATTTTGGTCCTTCTCTGCCTCCCCATCCCACATCCCCTGACGAATGCACGTGTCGCCTTCTACGGACCTTCAACAAACACAGCCAAGGAGAGCATGAGGCGATCCAGGCCCAGCGGCACCGCCTGGGAGAAATAGGTGAGGACGTCCACCATCCCCGAGAGGCCGTAGAAGAGGTACATGGTGGTGTGCTGCCAGTTCATCAGCTTCACCCAGTCGCGCTTCTCGCCGCTGTAGAGGTAGAGGTGCGGGCCGTCGGGGACGAACTGCTCCGCCAGCATCCCTGCGTGGGCACACGATGGGGACTGGGTTACACACGCGGACGGGGGCTGCTTCTCGTTGTTCCTGGCAGCTTCTGAAGCTGAGAGCTGACGTTTCGGGGTTAACGTCAGCTCAGAGGTCTTGAGATTTGGGTCTTCTCACATCAAACTCTACTAGGGTCTACTCTACAAGGTCATGAGACTTGGTGTTCTCACATCAAAATCTACCAGAAATCAGACAAAATGATCATCAGGGACACCCTCCTGTATACCTTCGTCTTTGCTGGAGTAGGGACACAGGACTATATTGTGGTTAGCGCTACAGGACGGGAGGACACCAGTGATAGGCCATGATAGGCTGGTGTAATCCTTACCTATTAAAGCAAAGCTGATTTTGACTCCCCCTTCAATGGCATCCGCACGCTGGAAAAGGTGATTTCCGTTCGTCTTCTTACTTGCTCGCTGGCTGAGATACCTCAGTGGGTATTTCACAGACCACCAGAGCCCAAAGAGGAGGAAGAAACTGCCCGGAAGCGCGTGACCCTTGAAGTTTGCCATCCTTGAGAACTTCTTGGATCTAAAAGGCAAAGGAAAAAAACATGACATTAAATAGTCCATGCTTGGTATATGCCTGGGGAGGGGGTTGATTCCACCCAGGAATGGGATCCTGCTTTCCCTTCTCTTCAGCAAGTATAGGCAGCAACAGAGTGGAGGAAGGGTGGACCGTAGGAGCAGTAGAGGGAAGATAACATACAAGAAAAACAAGGTTTAGGGGTTAGAAAAAGAATTTGCTCAGCTCCTGCGGAAGGATCCGAGCGGATTGCTGTGTCCGGAGAATTTCCAAATTCCTGGAATGGTTTCAGCTGCCTGGGGGGAGAGCTGATGCATTTCGTTTAAAGCCTACCTTGCTTGGAAAAATGGCCTGGGGCCAAACGCTCTGCAAACAACAACTTGCTCCCCAGGTCACCTCTTCCTCCCAGCCCTTCCGTCCTCTCCATGGCCCAACGCAGGGTCTGAGCACGGGGCTCATGCCCAGCAGCTCCGGGCTACCGAGCGCTCTCCTTGCCGTGCCCCACGCACGCAGAGTCACGCGGCCATGCCAGGAGACCCATTTCCCAAGGAGAATTAGCGCGATTAAAGTCCAGCCAGCTCCTGTTTGCCGTTTGTCGGTGCTGTTTAATTAGGTGGAGAAACGATTAGCCCCTTTGATACGGTCCTGAGCAATAGGTTCAGCGGCCTCCTTGGTGCGGACACAGCAATTTGCTGCAGGTCCCCTTGGCCATCAGCAGCACGAGGCAAACGGTGCTATTTCCTCCAGCATTTCCTGCCTCTTGTGTGGATGGAGACAAGAAGATGTGGGTCTCCTCTCCCTGAGGACATCTTGCTTTGCTCAAGTTAGGGCCCCTGTGTGTGGGCAATAAGCCCATTAGACACCAGATCAAACAAGGGTGCTGCTCGAGACACCAGGTCTACCTCGCGTGGGCCATGGAGATGGCTGCAAATCTGGTTTTTAGGTAAACAGCAAACCACCTTCCATATATAAACATATATATAATAGCCTAATGTTAGGATAACTTAAACAGAAAGCAGAATACCAGGGCAAGACAGCAACCTAGTAACCTCATCCCACATCAATGTTATAACACACCTGAGTCTCGACTCCTTTTTAATTGATGCCCTTTGCCCCGCACCATTGGGTTTATGACGATGCCATGTGCTACACTGGCTTAATGATTGACTGCTTCATCTGCTCTTATCGCCTCTGGAAGGGCCTCTTCCTCCTCGGTCGAGGAGGAAGCTCAGCATGGGGGCTGGAGCCAAAGGGGAGGGTTGTGAAGAACCAGGAGGTTTGGAAAACACAGGTGTTTAACCTAAAAACAACCAGCTCAAGGACGGTTGTGTCGCCAAGCTCCAAGGCTGAAGAGCCGCTCTCCATCCACACCAGGTTTGGGTTCCCTCACACTCCGCTGCTCCTGTTGCTTTGCTTTGGTGGCCACAGACGTCCTCTTGGTGGCCAAGTCCAGGGCCTCAGTGTTTTCCTTCGTATCACCAGCCCTTCCGTGAAGGTTTTATCAGACCATTGATAACGGCCTCGTCAGGGCGATGGTCCCTGTTGGAAACTCCTGTCTAAAGTCCCTATGGGAAGAACTCACAGCCCTTGCCCATGCCGTTCGCTTTGCCCTTCGACCTGCACGGATCAGACATATCCAGGTGCGGCTTCCTTCTGGAATGGGCACAGCCAGGCCCCTTTTCCTATCCCTATATTCTCCGTGAAAGTGGCTGGCATCCTATTTGCCCACTGGCAATCCCGGCAGCCTTTCCAAGGGTTCCCAGAAACGTTAATGTCAACCTAGCGCCCCGCAGTCTTATCCTGTTATATCTCTGCCTCCATCCACATCCTCGGGTGCAAGGGGGACATTGCACAACCGCGTTACCACCGACTCCCTCTGCAAAACCAGGAAAGCAACTTCTCCAAGCGGATCTGGGGGCTTTCGCCCCAAAACGCCGTGCGGATTGGGACCGGGCAGGCTGCACTTGAGCACTTCCTGGGCAATTCCGCAGGAAAGGAAGAGTCTCCGACCAGGACCTCATCTAGCTGCTGCAGCTGGAAGAGGCACAGGCTGCAGGAAGGGCTTTTGGGACCCCCCCGGGCACTCCGCTCCCCTCCTCCGGTTGGGTCCAGATTATCGGATTATTTCCCACTTCCTCCTTGGGCAGCGAGTCCCAACGCACTGCCAGGCTGCTGGATATGTTACCCCGCATGTCTCTGCACCACAGAGTGACCCGGGCAGCGCCAGGGGATCCCATTGCACCCCAGGGAAGGGCTAGAAAGGAGCCTCCCACCACAGGAGACCCTGGGTGGGAATTGGGATGCACAGGGGGGAGGCAGACGGGCTCCCTTCCCGTCCCGATTCGCCCCGCCGGCTCCAGGCGCTTTTCCCAGCCCTTTCCCGGCCCTTTCGCATCGCGAAGCCCCCGGGCGCTGTTACCTGCCGGGCGCTGGACGGCGGCACCGCACCTGCGCCCAGGTGCGCCCGGCTCCTCCCCTGCCTCCTCCCCGCGGGCGCCCGGCCTCCCTCTGCCCCCGCGGGGAACAAATTAAAAAAAACGGCGCTGGAATTCGGTGCTTTTCCCCCAGACGTGGAAAACAACCGGCTCCTGTTTGTGAGCCGGTGCTTCCTCCGAAACCGGCGCCGCTCTCTCCGCGAGACGGAAAGGGACGGGCTGGGGATCGCGGAAGGAGGTGAGGGACGCGCGGGCCAGGCCACGTCCCGCGGCTGCAGGGAGCGAGGCGAAAAGAAAGGAGCGGGACCAAGGATTTCCAGGAGCAGCCTCCCCACGAGCAGATCCGAGGCCCCCAGCAAGGGCAAAGATAGGAAAAGGAAACCACAGTTAAATAAAAGTGCTCGGAAATTATGTGATTCAAACCATATCAGCCCCCCAAATATGCCAGCGTGAGCATCCTTGGGGGACCATCAGCATTGGGAAGGGCGGGCTTTTCCCTGAGAAGAAAATCCTACTAAAAATATAGTGGAATAAGCAATACTGGTGAGCACGGAAACAGCAACAGACAGCACACGGAGGATAAACAGGGATACGATGGGAGTTAATGGTTAAAGTAGCTGGCAGGGGAGCACCGAGCTGCTTGCAAAGGGGCTCAGCTCCACGGCAAATCCTAATGTCAAAGAACCAAAAATCAAGGTGGCAAAAACACTCACAGCTGAGACGGAGCGAGAAATGCTGCCCCAATCCATGTCCATCCCTGCATCGGAGCCGCCTCCGGGGAGCGGAGCAGCTCCAGCCCTGCCAGGCATAGGGGCAGCCACGGCGCAGCTGGGAGGGGGCACACAGGTGCCCCAGGTCTCGACATTAGTGGCATCCCATAATAGTGCAGGACCCCATGGCAATTCAGTCAATTTTGCCAATTATTGGGAAAATTGCAGCACTTTTCAGCTAAATTGCATCTTTTTCCCAGTCCCCCTTTGCCAGGCACATGGGAGCAGGTGCAAAGAGATGCAAGATACGGAATAAAATTTTTCCTGATTTTTTTTCCCCCTCTCCTTCAAGCTGTGGCTGTGCAGCGAGTGGAGCAAGGGCACATCTCCGTGGCGGAGCAGGGAATGTCAAGCCACAGATCCCAGCGATGCCGTCGCCCTTCCCGCTTGTCCGGGGGCTGCGCGGAAAAGCAGCGGTGTCAAGGTCTGCAAAGGGAAAATAGAGAAAAAGAGAAGCAAATAAAGCAAAAGGAGGCTGCATTTCGCTAGAGAGCAGCAGCAGAAAAGACCACGGGAAAAAGCAGGCGTTGAGGAACTATATACGAGGAGAGGCTGCAGCAAAAACGCGCGGGTGGGCTGAGGACTGAGAGCCCCCGCAACTCATCACATATGTGCCTCCAAGCGAGGCCCTCGGGGCAAGCGAGGCGGGAGGGCAAACCCCAGACGTGGCACCTTCCGAGGTCACGCAGGGTGGTGGCGGGTGACACTAGGTGGTGCTGAGGGCTTGCGGAAACGCGGCTTGGCACATATAGGCATAGTCAGCCTGTGCCTTTTAATAGCAATGCTCATTATTCCGTTTATTAATCACTTTTATTAACTCTTTCTATTAAAGGGTTTATTAAAGAGTTTAGCGTGAGGACAGCAGCTGTAGTCAGGATGCTCCCACTCGCACCCCATCCCGGCCAATCGGTACCCACGTTCAAAGCGGTTTCGGGAACCGGTCCCTGAAACACAGGGGACGTCGGGGGCTGCTAATGAGGCTGCAAATTAACCCCCCGGCTCCGCCGGCCGGTTCCC
>NW_010581295.1:16035-28381 GCF_000705375.1 Tinamus guttatus
TACGGCCGTTGCGGCCCAGGCGCAAGAGGCGGGTGCCTTCCCCTCGCTGTGGCCTCGCGTCTCGGCCCGGCTCTTTTTCCCCTTCCTTGCTGCCCTGTGCTTGCTCTGTGAGCTGAAGCCCCATTTTGATACCTGTGCCAGCCCAGCGCGCTTTGAATTGCACCTGACCTTGGCTCTGGTCTGCTATTGACCCTGCGGTGATGTATCAGAGCCGGGCTTTCCCCCTTAAAATGGGTTCAGGGGTAAAGATAGCTTCCAGGAATCGGGAGATAAGGACCAGGATAAGGCCTGGGCTCTGACATGGATTTTGCCCTTAGCGCTGAAATAAGGTAGCAGCTTTCTGTGGTGGGGTTCTAACGCACCTGAAAAATACGTATTTAAGTGCAGTACTACAGAAGCCTAATTATCCGGCAAGATGTCACCATTATAGTAAGATATTAGAGAAAGCACATCTGCTTCTGTTCTTTTTATTTATTTAATTTGCACGTTAAATGAAGCTGAAATCTTTGTGTTATTTTTTCCTCCTTCATGCCTCCTCTTTTCAAAATGCCTGTAAGTCGGAATGACATCCATGCAATCTCCTAATTCACATTCTTTAATCTGCTGTTAATTCACCAAGATTCTGTCTTTCCATTCAAATGTCTCCTATACCAACATTCCCACACCCATTTCTCGTTCTTCTGCCTAACCCACTTCCTATCTCACAAAAGTCTCTTGACTTGAAACACCTTTTCTGTTATATCTCAATAGTTTTGTACTTTGACATGTCTCCTCATCTCAAAATGACACTGTAATTCTAGCCTAAGCAGTCATAAAACAAACTTCATTAAGTAACACTGTTTCTATATAGCAAACAATAAAACAATAACAGTTATTAACATATTAACTTTTCTTCAAAGCTTTTAAATTACCTCCAGTCCTACATCGCTTTTTTTATCATTTACAGCTAGACTAAGATCTGTTAGACTGTCCCTTTATTTTAAATAGCTGTCTCATTTTGAGTCTATTAAAATATCCTTTTTAAATAAATGATAAATATATGATAAATATATATAAATATCCTACAGTCCCAAGCTGTTTTACTAAATAATTGTTAATTAGTTCATATCGCATCTTTAAGCAGTGCGGAACCATCCAGCATCCATAATTGGGATAATAAGTATTCATGGCATCCCAGGCAGTATACTAGGGAATAATGACAAAAAGAGGTAACAACGGGATTAGCAACACATAGAGTGACTTGCCATCAACATAAATTCAGTTTGGATGTCCCTTTCTCTAGATCATAAGATGTAGAATGAAGGTGTCTCGAGCTTGAATTTAAGACGTCTCCAAATAGTAAATGTTTTAAAATAGTTTCAAGGAGCAGGCCTATATGCCAAAAAGCTATGATTTTGTTCATTGATACTAAATGTTTTGAAACACCCATTACAACTCTGTCAAATTATACTACAAGAAATTTAACTCTCCCATAGAAATAGGAAAATTTTATCAGGAATATCATAAAATGCTTTCCAACAACAAAGCTTCCTACCTTGAAGAATAATTTCCATTTCAGATCTAGTGTCTGTGACTTTTTAGCCTTTATGAAGAACTAGAAAAATATGTTCTGCTCCACAAGGGTGATGAAACAAGTTTTGTGAATCATGATTTGCTTAAATCTGAGGACAATAGAGAGCCCAGAAGTTTTCAGAATCTTCCACTGCATGATTAAACTTGAAGCATTTCTCTTTCTGCCTAATTTCTTCAAGGTTTCTCAGCTGGTGCATGAATGTCCTAACCATAGGATGTAAGACATTCTCAACAGTCCTTCCCTCTGTCTCCACTCAAGGAAGTTTTCATGGATGAACTACTGAAATTGTCATCAAGAAAAACAACAAGGAAGTAAAACTGACTTTCTAACATAATAGCTGAAGCACTTATATAGAAGATAGAAGTTTGAATCCCCACAAGCACAGGCAGGGAATAACTGTGTGTTACGCTGTAATCAAGCCACAAGAAGAAAGAAGAAACACTTCCTCTTCCAACAATCTGGTAAATGTGATCTTTGTTTTCCTATATTTCAGAATACGTGAAATAAAACCTTTTATGTGACTACACAGAACTTGTGTCAAAGTGAACACATTCACAGATCTTCCTCCAGAGGTAAAAAAAAAAAAAAAAAAAAAAAAAACACACACCTAAGCACTGAATGTATTTTATCCAAGATGTGTCCCCTGTAACTCGTGCTCTGGGCATCCCTGCTTGAGCAGGGGGGTTGAACTAGATGATCTCCAGAGGTCCCTTCCAACCTCAACCATTCTGTGATTGCTCTGACCAGAGTTAAACTAGATGCACGTGCACTTTCCTCTACCCGTCATTTCATGTGGTAATGTGCCAGAATTCTGCACCAATACCAATGATCGTGATGAATTTGGGGTAAGTGAGTTACAACATGGATATTAATATTTTTCAAAAGTCTGGGAAATCACACCCAAGGTAAAAAATAATCATTAGAATAGTATACATATGGATAGAAGACATTTTTTTAGTCACTGAAGCTCAGAAACAGCTCTAAACTTGCTCATCGCACCTTCCTTGTGCAATGTGGAGTTACAGAGCTAAATGTAGCTCATCCTTTGCTTGAAGAAGATGGATAAAACTCATCAGTAATGTCATTAGGAATGTGTATCCATTATCTTGCAACATTTGGTCACTGCATGCCATCTATAGTCTACACTCAATACCTTTTTCCTATGATGTTTACCACTGATCAAACCTTTCAGGTCTTCCCTCTCGGTGTATATGACCATCTAGGCATCAAAATAAGTGTTGCAGGCAGGAAAGGGAGCACGGCACGAGGCTGGTGAACCCGCCTTCCTGGGGCCTCTGCAGGAAGGGACGCGAGAGTAGGGGTCAAGTCAAGCAGTGGTAGTTCGTGGGTGATTTCAGAGGTCACCAGGGGCACACACTGTTGCAAGCAGAGAGCTAAGGACTTGTGGAGGGGAGGGGAACCTAGTAGCTAAGGACACAAACAGCCCCATTTCAGGGTATGAGATCTGATGCATCTGGAATAGCCAGTTGCTTCACAGCAATCTACTAACTAACGTCCGAATTTGTGTAGCAAGGCAATGTGAGAAGTGTTACTATCCAGCAGGGGAACTGAAACTAAAGCAACTGATCAAAATATCAGCTGCTTTTGGATGCCTCTCTTTTGAACAGTGTATGGGGAAGGTTTAATCTTTCTCTTACCTTTAACTTGCTCATAGAACAGTCCTCAGTGATCTCCGTTGCAACTGAAAGGAAGTGCTCAGCACTTTGACAGTTCCGTATTCAATTATCCTAAGCCAGACTGCAGAAAGGAAGAATAAAATCACTGACAAGCAATAGGAAAAAATATTTCAATGACCTACCCATAATATGTAATTTTTGTTAGGTAGGCAGCATATTCTGTCCTACAAAGGAGTCTGAGCCACGTTAACAAGATTCTCCCTTTTCCTCAGGCCCTTGCGTCACTCATGACCTTCTTTCTGTTTGTTATCATTTACACTGTGCATTGATGAAGGAGGCATCGTGCTGAAGGCCAGGAATGTAAATAAGGCTTATCATGGTGAATATGCAATACCGAGCAAGTTAAGGTAATCTGGGCACTTTTTTTTTTTTTTTTTTTTTTTGTGTGTGTGTGTGTGTGTGCAGCTTTTTAAAACAAAATATGTTAGCCCTTGTTTTTGTGTATTTAATACCTTTGAAGATACCTGGCACCCAGATCAGATACTGCAGCCATAACAGTAACAGTTGATCTACTGCTTCTTGCTCATACCTGAGCAGCCAGACAGGGAAGGGTAGTTAATAGAGAAGGTGAAAACCTAGTCTTTTCTTCTATTCAAAATCCAGCTGATCACCTTCTCCCCTTCCCCCCTCTTTCTTCTAAGATTAATACATTGCTACTTCTTAGGGAATAAGTCTAGAGAACCGTTTGCTTACACCCCTTTCCCCCTGCATTACATTGTCATACTTACGTTTCAAATATTGTCCTTTAACCCGTTAGTATGCTCTTTGGAAAAGGACTTGCCTTCCATTGTAGGCCTGAACACAACCAGCTACAAGATCACGATCCCAAGCTGCCATGTTTGTCAACAACTTAATGTTAAATTTAGAACACTAGCATGTGTGAGAGAGATCATTCAGTTCCATTCACAAGATAATTCAATTAACAACATCAGACGCCTCACAGGAGGTGTAGTGAAGACACAATGAACAGCAGTGTCTAAAGATGTTTTTTATGTAACAGCTCAGCTTCAGTTTTGGGTCTAGAAGCAGCAAGCTTTTCCCATTTCCAGGTTGACTTAAGTAAATATGGCCTATTTGTATTAATCTCATAGGCATAAGGAGAATAAGAAATTATATTTATGTAAATATATATAATATCAGTCTGCATAACTTAAATATATCTGTGGCTGAAGATGTGTTCTTTTCCCAGATATGAAGCAATTGTGTTTCAGTTATAGGAAAGCACTGGAGATAAAATATTTGCAGTATTGCTTTATTCCAAAAGAGGGTGCTAAAACACAAAATTTACTCAAAATATCCCAAAAACTGTACAATTACTCAAATTGGCACCTCCTCCAGCACAAGCTTGTGGCTTAGTTTTTACTTTACATGTCCACAGCTGGCGATTTAGTACAAGGCCTAGTTTTAGGTGTGCAGACATGTTGCACCAATCACAGATTCAGGAACCAAAAGCACAGAAGAAATAACATTACACAAAGAACTAAGTAAACCAGAGAAAAGCCACAACTCACTGGGTGAATGGAACTTGTATCATGTTTAACTCCATAACTGCCCATAACAGCACTAATAGTACTGAGATCTTTAGATACATGAGCACAGTCCTCTGACAATAAAGTTAGCAAAAGAGCGTAACAGAAGAAAGAGATCCTCTTTGATCTGCTCAAGGAAACAAGAGACATTTTCCCACTGGCTTAAAAAGATATTTACTCATTGGGCAAATTCTTGAAGACAGTCAAGTTCTGAGTTTAAATTCCAAGTTTTGAAGATCAAGTTATCAAGATCAGTGGTTGGCAATGGGAGAGATGGCTGATCTCACTTTCCCATCCCAAACTAAATGTTTAACCTACTGATTTTGACTTAACAGGACCTGAGAGTTGCTGTCTCTCCAAGAGACGTGATGGTGACAGTTGGCTGATCAGTGGTACCTTGTCTACCCCGTTTCATGTTGAGTTGCAAGCACAGTGGGAGACCTGGCAGTTTGAAAGCCAGTGCAATGCAAAAGTTACCTTTTTAGATGCCAGTGTTGTGCAATATTCTGAAAGTCCTCCTGGAAATTCAGCGGTATGCAGTTTTTGGTACCTATGTCAAAGGTTTTCACTCCTCTGGAAGGTACAGATATTTAATACTTGTGCAGTTCTGACTTTTTCTCTCCCTTCTTGCCTGCCTTTTCCACTACCCCATATCCCAGCTCTTGATTCTGTCCTTCCCCTTCTATAATCCTCATCCTGCTTGAGTATCCCAAGGCACTGCCTGTCACACCATTCTGAGGAAGACCAGTGTGGAGTCTGCTCTGCGTGCAGGAGCTGTGTAGAGCATGCTACAAATTGACAGGTTCCTGGGAGAATCTAACTATCAAAACAGCTAAGCTGAGGCTGTGCTTTTGATATCCTAGGGGGACATATGTGTTTGCCATAGCTGGATTTATGTCTGTATAGATAGTAATCAATTACCAAATCAAATATGGCAGGTGATTATTCTATGAAATTTCAGCCCCTCATTCCAAAAGAGGGAACATGGTCAAAGGATTTGACTAGGGAAACCTGTATTTTTACCTAACATTGTTTTGCAAGGCAGCTAATCTACCTTTAATGATAATGACAATAAATAATAATAATAGTAATAAAGCTTGCAGCAGGCACTTCACATAGAAAGCTTCTGAGCTTCAAGCCTTTTTTTTTGCCAAAATCATAAGAATGAATAAAATAATGAGAATGAAAAGGGGTCTTATAAAATCATCAACTAACAATGGCTTGTGGGTATTCTAGATTACTTAATAATTTGCTTCTAAATTTATCAAACTTATTTTAGAAGCTTGCTGAATTTTATTTTAAAGCTCTCTTCCCTCTTCAATGAAACTAAGTATCACTCATCTTTTCATTTAAATGGAAGTCTGGCATAGAAAAATCAAAGGCTGTTTGATAATATCTAATGCAAATGAGCAGTCCAAGCCCAGTTCACACACGAGATAGATGTGAATTGCAGCTGGCTTTTTTTTGCTTGCATCTTAGACTAGTAGGATCCTAGCTGCATACAGAGCTAAGTAGATGGGTTACAAGGGAGCCTCCTCACTAGCTGGCTTTGCTAGCAGGGAGGCTGGCTGGGACTGCGCTGCTTTCAGTAGCTTTCCCTCCTGCCACCCTGCCAGGAGGCTTCCCTCCTGCCCATGGACTGTCTTCCAAAGGTGGCCTTAGCCTGCTGCTGAGGGATCTGCACGTGTAGGAATGGCTCAGGTTATTTATTAAACTTCAAGTAAGCAATGAGGTTTTTGACTCCACTTTCTTGAGTGCTGTTGTTGGACACATTTGGCTTTCAGTGTAGGGACAACTGCTGACTGTGAAGAGAGCACAAGTTATATAATTATCCTTTGTCCCTGCACTTTAAACTTTATGAAAGTAAGGCCATTGCCATCACGAAGAGGGAAAACAAAATCAGCAGAAATAGTGAGCCGACCCCACGATAAGGAGGTCTCGGGAACCAGCAAGCTCTTGTGTAAAGCGTAACACCAGTCCCAGCAGCTTCCCCCTCCATTCTCAACAGCAGCATGATCAGGAGGAAAAAAATATGGACAAAATGTAGGCACGTCCGCAGCACACCGGAGCGGAGCAGCTGGCAGAGAGCATGTGCTGCCGCTCGAGGTGCTTTAGGCACATGCTCCCTATGGCAGTGTAAAGCCTTGGGGGCCTCCAGGGTAAACGTACACAATCTGCACAGCTGTTTTCATAGAATAAAGCACTGGCAGTAGGAAATACTTGTTATGCATATAGTTCTCCCAGTTCTGGTTTGCTTTGCATAGGATAAAATTCCCTAGAGAAATGGGAGGATGCGTTTCTCTTGAGCTGTTGCTATAGCAATATTAACACTAGGTTTCCATCCTGTAGGAGTATTCATATTTCTTTTGAATCCAGCAAATCTAGGAGCACACTTGGATACATGGGTACCCAGATAAAATTCCTCTGAAATTATTTGGAGTTTTACTACAGCCAACATAGGTGCGGAGCTGTAAGATTTTGCTTCCATTTTATTTATGAATAAGACAATCTTTCCTATAAATACTCCCAGAGCTGCTTAAAGAAATGAGAAAGTATGGACAGTAAACTGCCTTTCCTTGTTATAGTATAGACGTTATATATAATACGTATTACATAATGTAAATGGATATAAAGGGACAACTGCTCCCTCTAGACTCTGCTGGCCCTTCACATCTGTAACGATGCAATGTTGGCAGCTGGTTTCAGCAGAATTGCTCCAGGGCTGTGCCTTTATGAGGCCAGAATTTGGCACAGGTGTATTTATTATTTAGTCTGATCCTAAATACATTATTGATTATGACTGCACATTTAAAATGAAATTACACTCAGGGGAATATTTTCCATTTAAGGAGGTAACTATTAAAAAAAAAAAAAGAAAAAGAAATGAAGAACAGCATTGCTTCTTGATCCGTGACCGCAAAGGAGACAACAGAGATGTGTGATTGAGGCTTACTAACAAGCACTGCTTAAACGTGAGTTGGCTCGTGAGCTGGCCATCACAACAACTGGTTCCCTCAGGTTTGCTTTTTAATAAAAGGAGGTGGAAAGAACTATTCCCTTGCATTAGTAATATTAAATGATTGTGAATTCTTCTAGTTGTTTGTTTTGTAGAACTATCACTGCTCCGTTGATCTCAGAAGCTGTGGGATTTCCTAGAGATATTAGCACTGTTATTTATTACATAATCCAACACTGCACTTTAGTCCACTGCATTCTTGTCTGGCGCTCCACGGAGCATCTGCAACCACCAAATCTCTCCCAACCTTGTTGTCAAACATACAAATCATACAACAGTATCTGAAAAAATAATCTCTGTGTTCTCAAGGTAGAAGAGCTGTTTGCCAGAACTCTTGTGGTGATGGTAATAAAGTCATTTATGAGCTGTTTCAGCTAACATTGCCTTCCCCTAAGCAAAGTCATGATGTATTTCTGCAATCCTAGACTAAGACCAAAGGTTCTTGCCCTATCTGAACACGTCAATATTCATTTTTGTGAGGGTCTGTGATATGGAGGTCACTGGTAACCAGTTCTGATATCTGACCTACGAGGATATGCCAATAGCTTCCATAGCCGTATCTGTTCACAATTTCTCGGGACTTCCAGTCACAGTAACTCATCAGGGTCTCTCATTAATAAAGCTTTTCACTTTCTCACTTTTCAACCTTTTCCAAAAGTTTTCAACCTTCTTGAAGTTTCAGGTTTGGGCTTTGTATCAAAATGCAGACCCCTTTGCAAAGTAGAGCTTTCAGACAGCAATTGAGTAAACACAGCTTAACTTATGTCCTTTACCTTCCAATTCACAAATTTCCATGGCTTGTTGAGCAGGATATTGGTGAAGGCAGAGGTTTACTGAGATCTATCCATCCTTCCTGTGCCCATCCATCCTTCTCTGTTGTCATCTTCTGCAGGTACATTATTCCTATTGATCAAATTTTAAATTTTTGTTTGTTCATCTTTGACTCAGTAAAACAAGTTCTTTCTAAGACTGTTGAGGACCAGTGATAATACCCTGCTTCTGGTCTGTTCCAAACCAAAGCATCGTGTTTGTGAATGTGAATCTTTTATATGATTTGAAAGCCATCATATAGGTCTGTGAAATACCTGGTATTAAAACCAGTCCAGCTTTGTCCAAAGTCTAAGGAAACTATCCCCCAGAAAGAAAATGGGAGATATATGTACATATATATATATATATACACACACACACACAAATATATATAAAAATACTGTGTTTTTCTAAATACATTTATCCAAGTCCTACTTATGCTTCCAATGTGAAAATATTTACTAGTCCTTCTTTTTCTTGGAATTTCTCCCCCTATTGAGATTGGAAAGCATTCCTATTTTACGTGTTTAAGATTCCATTTTTCCTCTCTATTGACTAGGAAGTGTTCATTGATTCCTAAAACCATGCATCTTTGCCTAGGACAAGGTGGATTCCCATAGGGACATGAATGATGTGATGGTTAAAATTACCCTTTTTGTTTTCTTATTTTTCCTGCTAAGGATTTCTCTATTTCTTGGAAAACCTCCTCATTTTTTCCTGCTCCTATTTCAAGTACATCTTCCTGGTGACATGACGGTGGCAGCTTCTCTGTTCATTTAAAAGGAAAGGGCCTCCTTGCTTGCAAGCTGCTCCTCCGGGATCTTCCGACACAGTAATGCCCGCGGCTCCTGGGAAGCTTCCCTTTGGACTTGAGCACCGTTATCCGCTTATTTGCCCTTGCTGCTCACCTGCCGGTATCAGCCAGCAGATGAAATCCTGCGCGGTTCTGGCATTTTCCCCCAAGCCTGGGCACGGTCTCGGTTTGTGTTCGCGGCGGCCTCGCAGCAGCAGCGCCGTGGGGCGCTTTTCTCCCTCCGCATCTCGAGGCGAGTCCCACCTGCCTGCCATGCTGCAGTTCCACACGCCGTTTCATCAAAGGTCTCCTTCCCAGCACCTTCTGGATGTTCTGCCGTCTGTGCAGAACCGCAGAATGTCCCTCCTCTGCACACGTTGCAGCCTGGATTGGATGCTCGGCCAATGCCAACGGCTTTGTCAAGCCTAACATCTGTCAAGTCTGGAGGACACCCGTTTTTTTTTGTTCAGATAATAACCATAGTTGATGAGCCTTCCAAAAACAGGGTACTCTCTCCTGTACCCACCAAAAACTTCTTGTATCTTTGTTGCTATTCCTGCTTTCGTGTTGGACTTTCACAGATGTTTGTTTCCCTTCTGCATGAAGTACACTACTGTTCTCAAACTGCAAAGTAAATGGTTTCTTGATCAAGGTCATCTATCTGAGATACCTGACTGTTCTTCAAAACCTTGTGTGCTTTATGATAATCCGCATTTAGAGACAGAACTCATTCAGACTTGAATGCTTTCCTTTTATTATTGTTATTATTATTTTTAAATCAAATTCTATGATTTCACACAGTGAAGCAGGTAGGTTCGCCACGTTTCCCCCAGGTGTTAGGGGGCCCCGGTAGCCCATAGCGCAGTGTGGCACCGTTGCTTGTGAAACATGGGGCAGCCGGCGATGCGTCTGTAACCTTCACAGCACCCGCAGGCCTCGAGCCAAATCCCTGCAGTAGCTGAATGGTGGCTGCTGCATATTCCTTCTAACACCACTGCTCCCAGGATCCAGTGCTATTTTATCTGCCCCCACTTATTTTTCCTGCTCCCAGGGAATTTCAGCTGGAATTAAGACGTTCCATTCTTCTACACCTGGACTTTTCCCGGCTTTTTCTCTCAGCAGAGCCTGTTGTTCAACAACCACTCAAAGCCCAAATGTCTGACGGGGTCTCCTGTGCTCAGTGCCTGGCATCTAGCAAAGGGATCCAGCATCACCCTTCATTCAAAACAGCTGAATCCAAATCCTGCCACAGCCCTTAAATCTCCAAATTCAGGTCACTAGATAGCTGTTAAAAATACCCATAATACTATTACAGCTTTTAAATGCCATCAAAATCCTATTTGCTTCCTATTTGTGAATTCAATTGGAGACACTACTGTTTTGATAAAAAATAAAACTGCTATGATGGAAGAAAACTCTATTAATTAGTATTACCATAAAGTTTTAAGTGGAAGGGACTCAAGAAATTAGAAACTGTACATTTTGCTAGTTTTTAACAAGCAATTTCTTCCTGTTTTAGACAAAAACAGGGGTAAAGAAATGATGCTTTTTATTACCATATTGTTAGAGCTGGGTTATACTCGAAACATCAAGTCCAGCCTATTTGAAATATAATGGAACTGATATAAACATTTTTGAGGCTGAGGCATTCTGAAGCGTGGAGTCATTCTCATGATCTCTTGCAGCCAATTTTCAATCTACTCCTTGCTTTACAATACCTGTAATTTCTAGGACAAGGAGGGACAATTTTCTGCCCAGGTGAACACTTGTCTGGTGCCAGAGTGGTCACGGAAAATCATTTCTCTTCAGAATTTCAAGCTGGCTGGTAGTAACATAGAAAGAATTAAATGAAGGACCCGCCGTAAAGACGAGTAAAAGGAAACCTTAGGAGGTCAACGGCACGACTTAAGGCAGTTCAGGGCAGGCTAACACTCTGGATCTTGGGAGCTCAGGCAAACAAGTTGCAGTTTATGAACCTGGGTGAGAAGTGACGTGGGGACAGCTCCCACATGGGGCAGGCGAGCAGCGCCCGAGAGGGGCATCCCCGGCGCCCGGCTCCGCATCCGCACCCACGGGAAAGCCGGGAGGGCGGAGGAGCTGTGCGAGCAAAGGGCCTATTGCCAAGGGCGCCCTGGGGCTTGGGACAACGTGTGGGCATCCAGCACGCTCTGGTTCCTGAAGGAGGCAGCTGCTCCGCACCAAGCGTGGGCCCCTTAGCTCGTCTCTCCTGCCCTTTGCACTGAAGCCAGGGCAAAGAGCGTTCTTTGAGCGGGCCGGGAGGAAAAGCAAGGGGAGCGCTGCATGAATGTGACACTTGTGACAACTGTTCGCTTCTAAAATCAAAATGAAGAATTCTAATATTTTAAGAATGACTGTTTTGATTCACACTGCAAAATCTGTTTTATTAAGAATGAGAAAAGCAAGTCATTTCCAGCAAGCTCTGATAGTTTGGGGCGATGTTTTGTAGGAGGTAGGATTGTTCAGATTTGGAATATGGCTGAGTTGTGAAATCGTGAGGTTTCGCGCTTGCTTTATTTGGTTATGTGTCAGGGAGACATATATCATATGTCACGACACATGTCACGACAAGGCTTGGCAGCACCTGCTCGGTGTGGTTTTGGCCCTGTCTCTTAGCCTGGTTAAATTATCAATGACTCAAACCCCGACTGCGAGTCTACCCCGGCCCACAGACGCGCATCTCTCGGGGGTGCAGGGTGTGCGGTGGGGGGCACCGACCTCGCTTCTTTGGGCAGGGAGATTTAGGCCTTCGAGTCAGAGATCTTTAACTGTAAATATGAGCACGGCGGGTGGGGAGGGGGTGACCCCAGCCGGCGCCCCATCCCCTCCCAGAGCGGCAGGAGACCCCTCCGAGCTGATTCTTCCCAGGATTTTTTAAATCCAGAGGAAAACCACGGATAGAAATTCCCA
>NW_010581295.1:32914-59885 GCF_000705375.1 Tinamus guttatus
GGGAGGCCTATGGGAGACATAAGGTAGCCTTCCAAGCAGTTTCGATGTTGACCTACTAAATCTTACTTTACACTCAATTTTAGGATATCTAGTAAAAATCCCCAAATAATTAGGAATTAAGTAAGATTTAGTAAGTGCAACAAAGCTCAGAATTTTCCTGTTATTAAAGGCCCTCTAACATAGGCTAATTGCTCATCATCATTTGTGACACTATAGTTTGCACATGAAGAAAACTCAGTTGCTTGTATTTTCCCTGTGTGACAATAACTCTTGTAGTCTATTTTAAGTCATCAGCACATTTTTTATTACCATGCAGCACAGCGTTTAGGATTTTTGTTTTTCTTGTCAAGGAAAAAGCAGTTTGTACATTCCCATAGTATAACTGATTTCAGAGTTTGGGGCTTTAAAATACCAGCTATATGTGGATTAAACTCTAGGATACCTCCTGTTGGAATTAATGCTAATTAGAAAGTGCCCTCTCTTATCCTGTGCCAGCAGACTGCGCTCTATTATTGGGATTTTATATGCTTTAAGGAAGAGGCATTCTTGAAGTTGATTAGCGTGACTTGAGGCTTTAAAAGAGGTAAAATTAGATCAGTGTTTTTTGGGACAGGAGGAGAGGGTCATAAGAGAACTTCTATGCTTTATTTTTGGTTTCCTTTTTAAACTTGAAAACCAACTATCTTTAATCATATTTTAAGATTTTATATGAGGCAACATATAACCTTTGGCCCTTTGAAATCTAGATCTTTCTCATCAAAGATTTAAGAAGAGGAAAAAAAAAAAAAAGGTAAGGACTGGGACCAGTTAACTGAACAAGAAGATATTTTCCTCTTCAGACATTACTTTGTGTTCTCAAGTGACGCTTTGGAAAACACGTATCGGATTCTGTTTTTCCCTTTCCCTGTATTACACATGCATTTTCACAGCCAGCCTGAAGTGAAGGAACTTTGCTCCTTACACTTTGCTGTGAGTACGGACCAAACCGCTCCAAAAGGCAGGGTGCCTTTAGGCTGGCAGGGAATGAATGTCTGGCAGAGCTGCCAAGGGCCATTTCCTCGTCAGGGAATTGGTCCATCTTTAATTTCGGCGAGGCAGCTCTGAATAACACCCTGCACAGCCGCTCTCTCTGCTGGCCAAGCTGCTTCTCTTGCAGGGGAGGAGGTCGGCGCTGGGGTCATGTGAGCTCGGCATCTGCTGAAAGTTGGCATTTGTGGCAGAACACAAATGTGGGATTTTAGCATGTCCACGGTTTAATTTTCTCCAATTGTTTGGCAATTGTCCACGCTTGTCAGAAGTCCAGGGAGAATAAACACTAAATCTTGTTTCTAGTTTCTCCATCTATTTTTTTCCATATCTTTATGCAGTCTAAACGACTTGCAGTACTGACCAGCTACTCAGACCCACCCTTTTCCCCAAATCAGGAAGCTCTTCTAGGATGAAGGAGCATCCTGCACCGTGCTTAGAGGAACAGCTACATCTGCCTTGCTTTCTAGCCTGAGTGCATCTCTCAGGATTAGGCACCTTCTCGAGGTGCCATTCCAGAACTGCTCTGCTGTTACACAGGAAACTACCCTGCGGATTAAAAACCCAGTGGTTTTTCTTACTTGGGAGTCTTGTCTTCACTATCAGTACTTGATTCCTCTGGCAGGCTAGCTGCGAGCTCATCAATGTCCCTCTGCAGATACATCTTCTAGTATTAACAGAAAGCTACGAATGAAGCAAAACAAGAACTCATCACTTCAAGTGTCTTCTGGTTTGAGAGGAAGCTCATTAAGTGTTTTTAAGCTTATCTCTTCTTTCACCCTTCTACTATTTTAGAAAGCAGAAATAAAAGACAACTTCCAACCTGGCAATATTGAGGCGAGTTCAATTTCAGCAGTTCTGCTCACCCTCCAAATAGTGGACACCTTATTCCATAAGACTTGCAGATATAAAGTTCATGGAAGGTCCTTCCATCCAAAAAACAAACAAACAAAAAGTCTTAGAAAACTCTGGATCCACCCTCAAAAGCACCCTCAGAAATTTTGCTTCTTCAGATATAGGAAACATTGGCTTCATATGGAAGTTTGACTATTAGAAATCATGAGATGACAGCATCAACCCAATCTGTGCCCAAAATCACTCAAGCCAAAGTGTTTTAAGTCTGTAGAAAGTTAGTTACATGTTCTCTCTAAGATCTTTTTTTTTTTTTGACATGTCAGAGATAATACGATATGTTCACACTCCCCATGAAAAGTGAGACACAGCTTGTGGTTTTGTGGTGTTGGCTCCAAACCAGGCAATTTGTGCACACAAGCAGGAGATGTTCTATTTGGGCTCCTTCCTCTGCGCAGTGCCAATAGCTCTGCATTTCAGTGAAAAGTAAGATTGAGAAGCTTTTGTTTTTAGGCAGCTGTCTTACTGAAAGAAACATCATGAGTCTGTGTCTTATTTATTTTATATGTGTCTCTATATCTATATACAGTATAGTATCTGAAGTACAGATAGTATCTGCAAAACTCTTGAAAGATGAAAGAGTAGGTGAACGCTATTTTGCTTACAGAAAGAGATAAACTCAGAAAAATCCCCCACAATATTCTAGAGGAAAAATGGTTCTTTTTTAATAGCCCTTTGTTTTTACTAAATTATGCATGCCCATTTTTTTTTTTAAGAACGAGGTTTAAAATATCACCATTTTTGCTTGGTGTGAATAAGAGGAAACGATTCCCTTCTGTTTGGTACTCAAGGTCAAGCACCTTTGAGACAAGGTAGAACTCTGCTCAGAAGAATGTTTTTATTGAAGATACGAAGTTCAAACCTGTGCAAAAGAGACTTTTAGGAGATTGAGGGTGGGATAGAAAAACAGCACAGCATGGGAGACTTGTACTTTACCACTCTACAGGTTTGTTTTCATAAGTTTAAAGATTAAAAGTATTTCAAGACCCTGGCTCATTAAACCTTGGGCCTTAGTGATATTTAGTACATGTGGCGCAAGCACTTAGAAGAAGCAAAATACTCCAGCAGATCTTGAACATTTAGGAGATAAGGAACATCCTGATCATTTAAAAAACAAACACATACCAGTCTCCTATTCCTCAGGAAATTTGGGGGTCCTTACGCTCTTTTGTTTCTTTTATAGATTTCCTACCCCCATACCTCTAACCATTCCTTCTCCAGATATCACAGAATCACAGAATGGTTGAGGTGGGAAGGGTCCTCTAGAGATCATCTAGTCCAACTGCCCCACTCAAGCAGGGACACCTAGAGCACGTGGCACAGGGTGGCATCCAGGCGGGTTTTAAAGGTCTCCAGAGATGATGCCATTGATAGACATTGATGCAAATCTGATGCTTAGCATCTCTGAACCCAATAGGTGATTGTTGGAGTGAAGAGGATAGAATCTTGCTAAAATATTAAGCCATGCAAATTAACAATAATGAGCCAGTATACACCAAAGTAATCACAGCAACATTGATGTCTTTGTACAAAAAGACAAAGAGACATTAGACAGCTATAAGAAATTCAGTCACTGACTGAGACTTGGAAGACAGTCAAAAATTTATTACATAAAATTAGCTTTCATCTGACTCAATAAGCCGATCTGGATACATTTTGATCAAAAGTTAGTCGATCTGATCTTCTGGTAAATACAACGAGCAGCTGAGTCTAAATTATGAAGGAGAAATTGTGCAGTAAGAGTGAAGGAGTGATGAGATTAAATTAGAGCCCCCAGATAACAGAGTGCTTAGACCTAGCTAGGAAAAGTACTAGAGGTCATCTTCAAATATCTCCTCCCATCTTATCTTGTAGCATTTTGTTAAAATTTCTTCCATTCAGATGGATTCTCTTCAGAAAATAGGAATATTTGCATTCCCTTTTATTTTACTGCTTACCCAACTCTCATTACTACCACCATTTCCTCCCCTACAACATTTAGAAAATATAGCATCTTCCCACAGACTACAGAGAGATGTGTAGTTCTTTCTATAATATATTTTCAAGGGGAAATGCAAGTTGTATAATGTTTAAAGGTTGGATTAATCATCATTACCTTCCCCAGTTCTTTTGGGCAACACACACTGGGGGCAAATAACTCTGTGTTTGCTAGTTAGCTTGTTTTTCTGCCCTTCATTTTTTTTAGGATAGGCACCTTCACATTTAACCTGTTTTTAAGAATATCTCTGGCAATACTCTACCTATTTTTAACATACCGAGTAAAATGAAAAAAACTGCAAAGTTTATTATATTTACTAGTAAGAAACAGTCATTCCCAACAACATACATTCAATGCAAAATAAGAAGTGATGCTGACCCTTCTTTGAAACAAGAGTAAATCTAAAGAGGCTCAGAGCATCTACTTCACTTGTGGAAATTTGAGCTCATGAGGATATTTGTTTTCTGGAAACAGGTACTGGACTGCTGCTTCTGATGTATGTCAGGTCGCAACGAGGTCAGGCTGACCTTGCAAGTGTTTTCTTCCTGTCACCTGTCTGTCCATGCCAGGGCACTGCTGGACCTCATCCATGCCTAACAGCTGAGGGAATCAATGTATTTCCACATGATCTCTGTCTTTGTAATGTCTGTTTCCACATGTTTGCTCCAAGAATTATTATCGTACTTGCAGGGATGGTTAAATCAATCCAGGTGGGTGGGACAGTCACCGTGGGGCAGAGCTCTCATGTAGACATTAAGTCACATGAAAGCTCCTGACTTTGTGACGATGTATTTTACAGGTTGGCTTAGGTTGACCATATCAGGTGATCTCCCAGAATTACGAGGAAAGTCGTGTAAAAAGCCTCTACCAAGAAAGCAAACATAAATCTTCTAGTACTGGACATAATTGAGAAAACAACTTAAACAACATATCATAAGACCATTTCTGTAGCTTACTCTTTGATGCAATGAACACCTTTCTCTCATGCTTTCTTTTCCAAATAGTTACAGTGACATGCTCAGACTATAAAATTCTTCTGCCTTTAATTTTTCTTTAAGTCAGCAGTTGTATATAACTGAAGTTTATAAATGAAAATAGATGAAAACTACAATCAAACTGATAACATAGAAGTGTTTTTTAAAATTCATAAACTTGAAATCTGTCTGATCTTCAGTTTCATTGAAAGTTTTTTTGATTTTTATAGATAGATAGATAGATAGATAGATAGATGAAGAAAATTCAGTTCTTGAGATTTTTTGACCTAAACCTACAAGTTTCTCTCCTAGTGCAGAGTAAATTATACTCACAACTAACCAATCGGTAAGTTTACTGGAGCGAGTATTCTAGCTCTATTCCTCACATGAAAGGTAGACTGTTTTGTACTTGACTAGTGACCTAGAAGTGAAATTGAAAGGCTTTGCATGTGCTGGAAGATTAACGCTGAAACCTTAGGCGCTAGGATCTGTGCTCCATAATCCACAGCAGCGTGCTATAAACACCTCCTCCTACTCCATTCTTTTCTTTCCCCTTTTTGGCTTACACCCCTGTAACTAGTTCAGGAGAGGCTCTATGTCATGGGCAGTAACTCGTCAAGAAATGATGTAGCAAATAGCTACAAAGCAAGAGCAGCCTGTGTTTCTAGTGAGCAAATACCAGCCACACTTCCTTCATCCAAACAGTGAAAAAAGTCTATAGACTGGGTGCTGTTCATTTTAAGGATGTGGCTAAAGCAGGCTACAATATAACCCCTCTCATCAGTCTCCGAATGGTGAAAAATAGAAAAAAAGAAACACATTATTTTGTTTTTCCCTGATACAAAGCAATTCTTTTATTCTTCCTCCTTCTCCCCAGTGCTTCCTCAGAAACACTGCCACAAGCCAACCTGCAGCACTCGGCTGCTTTGTTTGGGCTCCTTTATTCCAGGCTTGGAAGATAAATTAAAATCGTAAGGCCCTACTTCAAGAGGCAGGTCTGACTGTGGACCATTGCACCTCTGTGGAGCTTTGCTCACCTCAGTGACATCCAGCAGCCAGCATGGCTTTTGCCCACTAGCACCGGGCTATAATAATGCCAAAAAATGCTCTCCCTGTTAGATGTCCTGATTCTTCTGAGTCTATTCCCATATGGGAAGGGGATAGATATGTCCCATTTCCTACCTTGTTTAATAACCTGAGCGGGGAGGGTCTATATTGGAGTAGATCTTGATGCATTGTGTCTTTGGTACAGTGCTATCACAGTTCTACTTTATGCTTATAGGTGCATTTTTTTTAGCTAAAACAGATAGAATCCGTAGTTGGGCAGATTTCATCTCAGTAACTCTACTCAAGGTTTAAATAAGATGTTATTAAAAAGTTTGGAATGCAAAACAAACATCAGGGTATTACTGCAGGTATTTTTCTGGGTTTTAATCCCAAGTTGATTCTTTCTTGGTTTTCTGAATGTGTGTAGGTCAGTAATCTCAGTTCACAATTACTCTTTTAAAATATTCTAGCTTTATTGTGGCAGTCAAAAGCATAACTTCTAAAACATGTTTACCTATGAAAATAAGAAGCTGATGTTTTAAATTAGTACAAGTTCTGGACAGAGCGCCCTTAGCTTGGGGGATTCATAGTACAGAAGATTCTACAAAAGCTCGCCAAGGACGTGAACATCTGTCTGTTCCCAATCTAGCTGTGCCAGAAGATAAGATGCCTTAACCACACAGCACCATCCCTTTGCTAGAGATCACCGTCCCACAGGGTTGCTCACGACACCTCCATAGCTCATTTCACTTAGGATGAGCCTAGTTACTAGGGAGCAGCAACTCCCTTCCAGTTAAGCAGAGTCACCTCAACTGAAACCCCTAGTGATTGTGCTGGGGTGGTGCCAAGAGGCCTGGGGTGGTGGTAAGTGCCCAAGGAAAGCCAGCCGTGTGCCATCAAGTTACCGGGATGCTGCAACTCAGCCCTCTCTCACAGTGGCAATCAGCGTGCCCAAAACGCAACATCTTGCTAGCCCCATTTTTTTTTATATATATTTAATAAGGAGCAGCTGCATAAAAGGGAAAAGGTTTGGCTTATGAGGATAAAAGTATTTTCAGGGCTGTATTTAGGGCTGTATTTTTTCCTGAAGAACTAAGGTATCCTATCCTAACATTGTTTATTTGCTCTTAGAAGGGTTCATGAAGTATTCTTCTGCACATAGTTAGGAGCTATAGCATATTGAAAACATGTTAATAGTATAAAATAAGTAGGAGTAATTTCAGAAGTTGGGACTACATGTGGAGTACATGGGTAAGTGCTGCAAACAAAGTGTTTTGTATTTAGTTTATTTTCTTGTGGGCTGCACTAACATAAGCCCGTTCTACTCCATATGCCCTGACATGTGACTTGCTTAATGATATGGATTGGAACACGTTAATTGCTTATATGACATTTTTATTGTGGAATTTGGTAGTTAATATCTTAGCAGTTCACTTTCTCGCTGAAGAACTAAAGGACTAAAGTTCGTAAAGAGCTACTGGTAATTGTCTGTCAAAGAATGCAAGATTTTTGTTTCTTTATATCCAGGGGCTTATTTTCAGGTTTGTCCGCGGAAACCGGAAATTCTGACCATGCTGATTTTCAAATACTCCTGTCTCATTCTTCTCCCCTTCTCATTCTTCTCCCTGTCGGGTAGACAAATGCCCTGGACAGCACTGGAAGCAGCTCTCCAAAGAAGTCCAGCAAAACTCTAGTACTGGAGAGCCCTGGTCAGGAAACATGTGGTAGAAAATCCCTTATGATCCTCCCTGCCTGTAGCAGGAGGGCAGTCCCTTGCACATTAGTCCCCACCGTGGGGACAGAGTGTTACATTATAGACATCTGGGATAGCAACCAAGAAACCTACTTTTTAGGCATAGAGTACTCTTTGTCTTATTGCACTGTGAGGATTATGGGAAAACCAAAGCTCTCACTTTTGGGTTTCTTTTTTTGTTTGTTTGTTTTAAGATTCATTGTCCAGCAAGCCATGAGATCCTGTGCACAGGCTTGGACTCTATTATACATCTTAGATCTTGAAGTCTGATACAGTGGAAAATTGAGAAAAGATATTCACAGAATTACAATCGATGTGTTGTCTGTTTGTCTTACTTTCTCCAGAAAAATGTCTAAATGTGTATGCCAAGTACAAAAAAATGCTCCGCATGCATTATTCTGACTTACAAAATCAGCTGCTCAGCAGTGCCAAAATCCTTCTCTCTCTGCAAATACTTGGGAAAAAAAAAGTTATCATGACATGGAGCTGATGCAGCTTGTAAATGCATTGCTCTAACTCCTCCCTACCATTGCATTTACTGCCAGTCCCCATCTTGCTTATCATTGTATAGGTTTAGGTTTAGGGTGCAAGCCTTTTGCAGAAAAAGTGTGTAGTAGCATACATGTAATACGCAGGACATAAGCTGTAAAAATCAGGAATGTTTGGGCACGTTGCTGTGCTAGAGCCAAATACTCTGGTTAATCTAAAGCTTTAAAAGATTAATTACCCCCTTTACTGTTGTATTTTCGCTTGAAAAGGGCAATGACCCTCTCTTACTAGGAGCTTATTCTCTCACAGGTAAATGCCTGTATTGCTCTCACACCATGGGAAGTGAGGAGCACTCCTTCTTCATTAAGTAGTTGATAGTTAAGTATCGTTAATTAAGGCTAGCTATTTGGAAGTGGGCATGTTAAACTGTGGAGGCTTTCAAATCACTGGTGTAAAATGAATTCTGGTATTTATCTGCCTACCTAGCTCCTTCTAAAAATCAACAAGAGCTGAACAGACTAATTAAGATACTGTAACAGAATTAACCTCTCTAAAAGTGGTTCTTTGCTTGTAGCTTAAGTATCTTTCTCCACCAGTGGGAACTTTCTGTATCCAAGGCAGGTCTGGTTCCAAAAGATCATTGCTTTGCCAGGCAAAGCAAATTATTAACTCAGGCTAACAGGAGAATGCAGATTTTTTTTTTTCTACCCTCTCATTTTTGACTCTTTTGTGTGTTTTTGTTTATCCCCTTGCGATCATAGAGACAGTCTTGTCACATCATCGCTGACAGGAATTATGTTCCATCTCAGCATGCACTGTGATTTTAAATCTGATTCTTAGAGCAAGGAAAAATGAGGTCAATAATTCCTACCATTTTCTTAGGAACTGACAGGCCACATCTAAGGTCTCCCTAGAGAAATCTTCTTTAATTACAAGTTAAGCTGATGTTCCCCTGTGTAGTAGGTAGAATTGAGCAGGATTACTTTTAAAAGGATTGTACTGATCTGCTTTGGTGACAGTTTCATTTTGCAACTTCGATAATAAGCAAGTGGATGGATTACAAAGACATGGAAATGTATATGACAGCCATATGTTGTAACACAACAGCCATATCAGCCACTCTTCCCCACCTGCCTCCTCTTCTTTTAAGATCAGATGAGTTCCAGTTTAAGCACTGAGATTGCCATGATTTTACTGATTACTTAATTATAATAAACAGAGCAGAAAGAAATTGGAAATTGTAGGGAAAATCCTGCAAGCGGTGATTCCAGAAAAGGATTTTTTCATCCAAGAGATGATATTGCCAATCTTTGAAAAGACGGAACAATGAATAGTGCCTAATAGGCTGAATGCCTTGAAGTATTTAAGTTATAAATAGATTTTGGAAAATGTAGTTAATTTGTTCTTAAATCACAGTCATGTTAACCCATGAAATGGTGGTGCAAAAAAACTTTCAGATGCTTTTTCCTCATACTTAAAAAGTAATCAGAAAGCTGATTTATTTTGTAAAACCAATTCATCTTGCAATGATTTATGACCAGACAGTTACCCTGCTGATACAGTCAATAGCCAGACTTGACTTATTTCATGCAAGAAATTAGTACAACATATTCAATCTGCCAGGAATCATGGAAAAGACTAGATGCAGGCTGAGATCTGAAATAGCTCATCTGAGGGCACAATCTTAAATCCACTTGCTCTTAGAAGGTTTTCACACACACACAAAAAGTTCTGCTTCTCAAGATTTACTCACCTTTGACTTCAACCATGCTGCGCCCTGACAATGAGTCCTGACAGAAGGCAAAGCCAGATATTTCTCTACCTAGGTCCTCATTCCCATCCGTGGGCTGAGCACATGTAGCACCAAGTGAGACTACGAATCTGAATGAAAAAGGGAGCTCTTATTAAATGAAATAGGATCCCAAAGTGAAGGAACCTAGTTATCAGCACCATCTCTCCAGAAGTGCAGAGCCTGGAGTGCAGTTGCTAGTCAGCTAAATAGCTTGAACTCCACTTCTTATGAAAGTGCTTTATGCACCAGTGAATGAGTGATAAAACTGGACAGTGTTTCTCCAAAGTCTCCTCCTTGTAGGGGCCTTTCACGCAGAGCTGAGGTGCTCACGCTGTGCCGACTCGTATGGCAACCCCCAAAGCTGGACAAACAAGTGTCCGGAGTGGCACTCTGCAAAAGGCCATGCCGTTCACTTTGCAAATTTAACTACATTCAGCTGATATGCAATGTCTTTGTTTCTTGCTCCTGTATTGTGGCAAAGCTAGAGGTTCAGGGTAGGACTTGTTACTCTACTGTGTTACAGTTATACACTGGCATTTTCAGAAAGATGTAAGAACTACAACAGTTCCTGAAACCTTGCAGTAGCAGGTGTTAAAACCCAGTGTTTTTGGAGAGGAGTCAAACACGTGTTTTGGGGATCATTTTATTGGTTAAGAACAGAGATTGAATATGTGCGCAAAAACACTTCTAATTTGATCTTCATTTTATGTGACAGCTTTTGAGGGAAGGCAAATATTGGGACAACTCAGAATTAAATTTATTTTTTTTAAAAAAAATATTGCTTAGGTGGTTAAACAAACCATCTTTGGTGCTCCTCCCTCCCCACCAAAAAAGAAAATGCTACCATTATATAGGTGTTTGTTTTAGAGATGCATAACAACAACTTTTGAGGGAAGGCAAATGTTGGGACAATTCAGAATTAAATTAATTTTAAAATATATATATATATACTGCTTAGGTGGTTAAACCATCTTTGGTGCTCCTCCGTTCCCACCAAGAAAGAAAATGCTACCATTATATAAGTGTTTGTTTTAGAGATGCATAACAACAGAAGACGCCTGTAGATTCAACCCTACGAACAAGAAGTCAGCAGCAAGGAAGAATACTGCAGCTCTAGATAAGGGTGAGATTGATGACAGCGACACGGTGCGTGTCTGCCCACGGTTACGACTGGTGAACACGATGGAGGGCAGGCACGCTGGGCAAAAGGCCAAGTGTCACTTGCCTTCGTGGGTAGGTCTCCCTGTGCTGGCTCACTGGAGTCTTGTTTGAAGCTCCAAAACTCCTGAAGCAGGTGCTGGCCCCGTTCTGCTCTGGGATGACCTGCTGCAGGCAGGGAGTGTCAAGCCCAAGAGGCATTTTCCTTCCTGCTCCTGTGGTTCCCGGAAAAGGCAGATTCAGCTTCTGAACACGTCTACTGTGAGGGCACCCTCTGCAGCTGGCAAAGCCCCCCAGCTGCAGGAGGCACCTCTGCAAGGCCCCTGGCAAACTCTTCAGGCCGTTTGCCCTGGAGTGACTGTGGTTGCCAGCTGTACAGATTTCCTTCTATATTTCCTTCTTTCCTTCTATATTTTCTTCCTATAGCCAGCTGTACAGATTTCCTTCAGACTAATTTGACTGCCTCTGCCTGAGGGCTACCTGTCCCCTAGGCATCGACGGGAGACCCCTGCAGAGAACATGTCATTTTGGGGGACATGAGAGAGCTCCTCATGGCGCTACCCCAGTGCGAGGGAGCAGGAGCAGCAGAGGCTCTGCGTTTAGTAGGCCACTGTTTCTATTAATGCTCTCTGTGAATAATACCCCGAGAGCCCTAAGATGTCTAAGCAGGGGGGTTAAGAGGTTTGTGTCCTCCCACTCTAATGTAGGCCACCCAAACTCTTGCTCCACATAGGAGCATGTGGAAATTTTCAACCTTCAAGACAATCTCTTCCATTCCACTTTGCCCTCTTACCAATACCTGTTCTCACTAGAAAGAAAGTATGCAAGTTTGTTTAAAGCTAAGATAATTAGTCAGTAGAAGAGATGACGAAGAACCTGGTCATTCTAACAATGTAGAAATCTAGCTACTCTACTGGAGATAGAAATTAATTCAGGGCAGTTCTATGACCTACTGCAAGTCTCTTCCAGCTTTATTTTTTGGGGAGAAGTCTTTAAATCTGGTCATAGGAGCTGTTATTTTGAGAGCCTTTGCTGTATTTCCATAGTGGGCAATGAGAAGGGATGTTTTCCGAGCTCACTGTTCCTCTAATATTCCAGCACAGCTTAGGGGGAAAAAAGCCCACAAGAAAAAACATTGGCACAGATGACTGCTTATGAGTGGTGTTATTCACCATATATATATGGTTATCACAGGAACACTTGCTGGTAGCTGCACTGACATGGGCATCTTGTGAAAATAATAACGATATTAATAATAATTAATAGCCAGTTTTCAACCACCTAAAGAGAAAACGGACTCTATCAAGGAAGAAAGATTTCCACTGCTGCATTACAATGAACTCTGACAGGACAGCGACCACTTTGTGTCCCAATATTGAACACAGTTAGAGAAAAGGCACCTCTGAGGTACTGTTCAGGGAACAGCTGATGGCAGAAATTAATGCAAGAAGCTCACCTGGCTCTATGGCAGAGTGTTTTTAGGATCTCCTTCCTGTCTGTACTCTAAGAAAGAGCATTTCAAGACTGCCACTGCTTATGCACATGGAACTCAAACCTCCAGACCTTTGGGACCCAAATAAGTCTTTATGCATTGGAGAGATGTATACACTGCATTTAGCTATGTCTTTCCACACTCACTAACTTCAGAATTCACGCATTGATTTTTCATATCAAAAAATCACAAACCACTGTGCTTATTTAAAAAGCCATTGAAAATATGGCATTCACTGGCAGGCAGTCTAACCTCAGCAACCAGAGAGGCAAAATCTAAACATTTCCTATTGCTCTAAAGCGACCTCCTACTTCCTGATTCACCATCATTGCGCTTTTCCCTATGGTGGCTTAATCTGCCCAGGAAAAGGTATTGCTTTCTGCTGTAGACACTGTTCATGGATCTGTTCTACCTCTCCACTGGGGAAAGCAGAGCCAGCCCATCTGCAGGCTCAGCTGTCCGTGGACAGTATAAGACTAAAAGCAAGAAGCCTGTTACTATGTCAGCAGCAAGTTCAGCTCTCCTTTCATATTGAAATATTCCTTTAAAACTTTTTTTTTTCACAGATTTGGAGTAGTCATTTGTGCTAGTCATTTTTGTACAGTATGAGAAAATAAAATATCATACAGATGAAAAATAAGGAAATTTAAATTGGTCAAATTGGTTAAACTTTCCGGGAAGTCTTTACGAAATACTATATATTTCACAATTATGAAGCAGTACTAGTCTTTGCTACTTTCAACATAGAGAATTAAAAATATTTTAAAATAAATAAATAGAGGTTAAAAGTACATTTTCTTAGTAATTTGCAAACCAAAATAACAACATCTTCCTTTTTCTGGTTTGCTTATGGTTTATTGCAAAAGGCTTTAGAAGAAAGGAAAAAGACAGAGAAAAGAAAGGCTTTAGTCATTTAATCATTTAATTTAGTCTTTTTTTTTTTCAATTTATTACTAAGACTGGAATAGCCTTCTGTTTGGGGATTGGGTTTTTGTTTGTTTTGCACCAAACTGTATTTTCATACCAAGGTTTTTGCATTAAGTTAAAATATATTACACAGCTTGCATATTTAAACCAAAGGTACAGATCTTCTAACTATGCAATGATAACTACATTTCGAGATGGTGTCACCAGTACTTCTTTCTGTTAGCTCTCCTTAGCTTTCTTCTGCGAAATGGGACTGTTGCCAACCTTGGTGCACAACAGATGCATCTTGCACAAGAGCCCTCCACCCAGCAGAGTTTGATCTCAAATGCTACAAGAGAAGATCTAAGAGGCAGTTGAGGTCAGATGTTACAGAATAAAATCCTAAATTCTGTCAGACTACTAGTACTGTCAATGCCAAGAACAATGCCCTGCGCAACAGAAAAAAAGTACAAAAAACACATTAATCTTTAGCCTTGCAGCCCAAGTATCTTGTTTGATAAAGGGTATCGCAGTGGTTTTCTAGAGAGAATGGAATTCTCTGAGCATGTGTATTTATTCAAGCTGTTTTTATTTGCTTTTCTTTAGAAATACAGCAAATTATTTTGAGCATACATGTACACTTAAGCTGTCCAGAGGCATGATTAAGGATTTTTTGTAAAAGCCAGAAACACAGTATGGCCTTTTGCAGCGGTGTTGACAGGAAGGTGACAAACTAGTCAAAGTAAGAGATTTTTTAAATTTTATTTTATTGAACTATGAGTACAAGTATTTGGTATGTAAATAAATGTGTCGAATTTAATAAACTTGTAAATCTGCAAGACAGGTAACAACATTGTTTTATTCATTCCTGTAAGCTAAGATAAACTGCAAAATAGCTAGAAGGGAGACATTTGCTTGGGCATCTCCTGCTCTGCATCTTACCATAACTCCTGCTTCGAAATGACCCATGAAAATCAAATCAGACACTGTAGGAATCCCATGCAAATTAAAGTAGACTGGAACAGGGTTGGGCACTGCTGCAACTCTCATTTTCTGTGTCACAGAATCACAGAATGGTTGCGGTTGGAAGGGACCTCTAGAGATCATCCAGTCCAACCCCCCTGCTCTAGCAGGGACACCCAGAGCACGTGGCACAGGGTGGCATCCAGGCGGGTTTTGAAGATCTCCAGAGAAGGAGACTCCACAACCTCTCTGGGCAGCCTGTTCCAGGGCTCTGTCACCCTCACAGGAAAGAAGTTCTTGCTCACATGGAGGGGAGTCATTTAAGCACATGCATAAGAAGGTGGATTTAGTTTCAGACCCCACTCATCTATTCAATACGCTGTCTCTTCATCCAAGACAGGCATACAGACATAAGTAAAATGTCACACTGCAGATCAATGAAAACAGTAGCCTATGCGTAAAATAATCTTGGTATTATTATTTTTAAGTTTACATTACACTTTTTCTTCTTATAAATTATTTTAAATTCTATGCTTGCTCCTTCTAATTCAATCTCTAAATTCCATTTAAATGCAGCCTTGAGTAGCTCTGTGCACAGCATTTTAATACAAAATGAATATACATGGGTTATTATGTTACTCCTGACAAGTAAGATTCACTTATATAATGTAAACATTGAAGCAAGTAGCTTTATGTACAAATCATATGAATACATTAAAGTATGATAATAGAGATGCATAGCTCAAGGATGTAAAAAAAATGCAAGCAGGTCCTTTGCATAGATCCTGCATCCAGAAATATAGCAATTTCCTACAACAGAAGTCATCCTTAGGTTGCTGAGGGAATTTGTAGCACTTCCCCCCAAGCCAGCATTTAAGACCACTTCTCAAAGGCTATAAATTTCCTCAGTATGAGGAGCTCCTTGGCTGAATCATTGCTATGAATCATTGCTATGAATCTCCTGAGGAGCATAATGTAAGAGGCGGAGGAACACAAGGGTTTGGGGAGCTCCAGGACCTCCTCCCTGCCCAGACCAAAACGCAGCACTGACTGGGGAAGTGCAAACACAGGTCTTCAAACTGGCTGGCATGGAGATATCTGACATTCAAAGGCAGACCTCAGACACAATGTCTGACTGAGAAAAGCATTGTTTTGATCAGGGGCCGGTTTCCAACTCAGTCCCAAACTTGCTACGGCTGCCAGCAGCTTTCAATGCTGCTTCATGACTTTGACCTCAAAACACAACGCTCTGTAACTCATCCCTCCTCTTCCTGCCTCCCCTTCCTCCATCTCTAAATGCCCTGAGCTGCATTAATGGAAGTTTAAGATTACACTTACAGATTATTTTTTAAAGGGAATATCTGCCTGATTTAGAGAAATCTCAGGTGATCCTTCCCACAAAATTTCTGTCTTTGAGCAACGCATCAACATGTTCAGCTCATTGAGCTGCCACTAGCCCATTTTGTGAAGCTGATCAAAGGAACCACCAGATTCTTTCTACAAATAGTGATTTCAGTTGAGAAAGCAGAACAAAACAAAACAAAGAGAAAAGAAGAGAAAATTATATCTGTCACATATGGGTTTGCTGTGATAGCTGGGATTTTCTTTCAGCTGTAAAACCTCCGTCTTGAACATGATTCCCTTCCTAAAAAGCCCAGCTTTTGGCACTGTTTCCAGGAATGAGGCCTCTATTGCTATCTAGCCCAAAATATTCCTGATTTTTTTTCAGTAGACATGATGCCTAGGTGACCCGTCAGATAATAATATCTCTGTCATGTGTCTGTTTTTAGGAGCACCTGAAAGCTTTTGACCGAGAAGTAAATGCATTTGTGGACTATATGTTTGGACCTCGAGGTAAGTTGCTCCAACAACAGAATATTTCTGAAAATATTCTTAGGATTTCAGCTTTTCATCCTACTCCAGATAAAAATGAATCCTGAATTTCTCATTTTTCCTGAAAGTAGAAGTTCTGCTTCAGGACCGATTCTCATTAATAAGCAATTATTGTGTGTTCCAGCATCCTAGGAAATGGGACAATCCAGAAGGATGCTCAATGCGACAGCAAAGAAGGGGTCTCAGCATCCAGGAAGACCATGTGCGAAAAAAGCTCAGTAAAACAAGAGGCAGGGTGGGCAAACAGTTGCACTTTTCTTAATCTTGCTTTCTAAAACCATGCAGACTAGAATTGCTCACACAACTACAGTGATACTTCAGCAGAGCTTACAGATGCCCTGAGCTCTGTTTGGCCTGAAGCAGAGTAACAGTCATGCCGGAGGAGTTAGAGCCAGGGAAAATGGAACTGAAGTAGGCCCAGAAAAAGGAAGAGAAGGGCTATGGCAAGCTGAGGGCAGATTGTCAAAGTCAGGGCTAGTGTTACAAGTGTCATAGGGGAGAGAAAGCAGCTGAAAGAGGAAGGCAGACTTTGACCTCCCAAGAAAGTCTTGATGCTGGTGGAGCTGAGTTTATATTTTATTCAGTGAGCCCAGCCTCATGAAAAGCCCTGCAAACCTGCAGAAAGGCCAGAACTGTTCCCCTTCTTTCTCTCCCTGACTTTCATCCAATCTACACATTTCTTTCATCAGCAAGAAGACCTAAAATGGAAGGTACTGGCCCTGGGTTCTTTTAAAGACCATCCCACATGTACAGTTTATGTCTTACATAGTATCTCCTGAAATAACACTGTCATTGTGCTAGTTATAGTGGCTTAGGCTACAGAAGGAGAAAGAAATGGCTATAGCTAGTTCCTGGAGGCAATTTCTCACCGTATGAGTAGTTATCATTAGTATTAACATAGGCCACAGTGCTGCACTACTGGAGTAAGAGGTATACTATCATAGATTTGATCATGGTTTAGATATAAGCCTGCTTTGGGCCTCCATCTGTCACTGTCAGCAGGGTTCTGTACTCAAATTTACTACAGCTTTTGCTTTTGAACTAACATACCAAGTCCTTTAGTTTAGGTAATAGAGGCCACATGCATGCCCATTGGTTTCATCTCGTAACAAAAAGTTAAAAGTTTGTTTGGTGCTGGTCCATGTAATATTATCTGGACTCAAGACAACATGCACGAAAGGGGAAAAGACATGCTGTTCTCTAAAAAAGCATTTTTTCCAGAGCTTTCCTGTTCTTCAGGGTACTTTTTGGTTTTATGAGAGGTTGAGAAGAAACATAGAATTGCAATAAAGAAATCTATCTGATTACTTGCTTTTTTTTTATCCGTTGAAGAAACAGAAGTGGTTGAGAACAGATATATTTCAACAAAACTATGATAAACTATCTCTGCTCAGCCTTGATACAAGACTGTTCAGCCTCAGCACCTCTAAAGTTCTGAATCTGACTTAGAGACCAGCTGGCCAAAGCTGTCCAGAAACCCTGAATCAGAAAGTTTCTAACCCTCACTGATAAAAGCTTGGTACTTCTAAAGGCCTGGGAGGCCTGCCACTGATCTCAGGGGAGCCAAGACTTGATCCCAAGGGTCTGGCACATGATGGCCAGCAACCCTGAATGAGCTCATTCAAGAAGCCATCAGAGCTTGTGGGCGCCTTCCCAAGTTGTGGTCCAGCACTTCCACACTGCAGCTTTATTCACTGCCTTGGTCCTGAGTTCAGATGCTGTATGGGTTCAGTATAGTACAACCAATACTTTCTATCATTATTAATTTATCCTATTGATATGGACCTTTTATCTTACTTGAACGTGGGGTAACCTACTGTCAGTCAACAGATGTGCTTTTGATCTCTCTTGATCTTCTGATAACTTTTTTCTTTTTTGAAGTACATTTCCTTTTCTACCCCTCCGTGCCACATAAAAAATCTACTTCTTTGTGTTATCCAAGAATAATGTAAGTGGAGACAAAGCAGTGTGGATCTTCAGGTTGCCATTTGTACACCACTTCACTAATAATGCCAATACTCTTGATAAATTGTCTGGTCAGGGCCAGAAATTAATCACTAAGGAAATATGTTTTAATAGTTTATGCTGGAGCTTGAAACAGAAATAGTATAGATGTTAAATACGCTGATCCGAACAAGCACAAGGAGTTCTGCTTTTGTATCCCACATTCTTCTACCCACTCATGACGAAGTGAAAACTAGCTTTCTGGGGGCATACCAGGGCAGCATTCAATGCTGTTTTGTTTAATTTGTCATCTCATTTCTACCAGTTACTTTCTCTCTTTGAGCAAATACACTGTTTTGTTACTCGTGGATGCCAACTGGCCTTTGTGCAAATAACCTTTATGCACCAAATGTTGAAATCCTTCCCTGGTGTCAGGTAGGGAGACCCTTCTCTAAATAGCGGTCTTGCTGAAATTTCTTCTTTCTTACAGTGTAACAGACACTGGGAAACAAGCTGGGAAGTGGAGGGGGGCTGAAATCATAAAGAACGCAGTTCTGTTCATAAGGAAATTACTCTAAATCTTGTAAAGTCTCACTTTACCTATCTGTATGCACATATTTACAAGAAAAGAATATTCTTGTTGGCAAAGTATTGTTGCAAAGTATAACAGTTTATAAATGCTCGATCACACTTGGTTTGTGCATCCTTCATTGCCTAGTCCTTCCCAAATTTAACTCAGTAGAAGCAGTAAAGCTGTTTTTCATGTCCTGTGAAAACCTTTATCTTCTATTACAATTTTCAACCTAATCTTTGTTTTTGTAAAAAGTAAAGTAAATAACTTAAAACAGTTCTAAGATCAGATGGAACTACTGTGACTGTGCAATAGCCTTTCACTGAGTGATTCTTCACTTAGTTCGTAACATATGACATATTCATAGTATCCTTTCTGAAAAACTATACAAACCTGAAGGTGAAAAACACCAATTCATTAAATGAATAGATATGATTTAATTAAATATTAAGTTAAAGAAAAAAGTGCACAAATCTTGTCTTCTTTTCATTTTCTTTGTTCTATTAAAGAGAGTTAAGTGATCTCAGATCATTAGCAAAGTTAATGTGGTTTTCACCACACATATTCAAAATGAGTATGTTCAATTGGGGAGTTGAGTATAACAGATAGTTCCTGAAGTCTGCAGGTCATGGCAGGCTCCTCCTTGTGCTTTTAGCAGCTCTTTTTGCAATGTAACATGCCCTACTTTAAGCAATGCTTTGGCAAAAGCTTTTTAATTGCCTGGTGCATGTGTTTCTTTCCAGACACCAGGGTTAGAGGATGGTTCCTTCTGGACTCTTACCTTCCCACGTTTTTCCTCACTGGAGCATACCTGCTCTCCATATGGCTGGGCAACCGGTTCATGAAGAACAGGCCGGCTTTCTCACTCAGGGCTCTCCTCGTTGTATATAACCTTGGGATCACGCTGCTGTCCTTGTACATGTTCATAGAGGTAAGTGTAGAGCAATATACTGTTTTTAACAGAGTTATCTTAGCAATAGATAGTCTTGCTATGACATATATCAGCAGCAGCGAAGCAATTTAACACCAAGAAAAGTTCCTGAGAAGGTTTGGTAGTTGATCAGTGACTTGTACAGTATCTTCTCATCTTACATTTCACCATATTTTAGTTGAGCAGCTGCTCAATTCAAATACATCACGCGTCAGCATCCATGAATATGCCAAAGGATTGGGATTATATGAATATCTGTGGATTGTGTGAATATCTGTGGAAGGTTGTTCTTTGAACAAATGGCCATTTTATAAACGTGAACAGATTTATGTAGGAGAACAAGTACTGAGTTATTTACAGAACTGGCAATTCAGGGTTATTGTGGAATACTCCAGCATCTACAACCTCCCTTAAAATCACAGCATCAGCGTATGGAGCCCAGAAAAGTCACTTCCCCCAGAAGTGAAAATTAAGGTGAGGAACAGAATCTAACCATCACTGCATTGATAATATTTGGAGCTCCCCATTTTAACCCTTGTGATAACGTAGGTACTTTTAATATTAACTTGTTATCATCCCTTGCTTGTAACCCTAAAAAGTACATTCTAAAAGGAAAACAAACAAACAAAAAAACACAAAACTTTTTTCTGCCTTGACTTACAAGGTGACCCAGGAAATGAAAAGGTTGTCCTGGCTGAAGGATGCCCTTGATTTTGCGGTGTGATTTGCAGAGGTGTGAGCTGACATTGCAGCCTTGCCTGGCCAGCCCTCTCAGCATTTCTAGCTTCTCAGGCTTCTGGCCACAACAATGATTTCCATGAGAAACACAAGCACTGACTGTTCTGTCAGCAAGGCAAGAAATTTTGCTTTTCTAAGAAGCCACATGGAACACCAAATATTTCAAGCCTTAAATGAATTTGAGATAAGTTTCAGGCGACTGGCCTGGTCAAAAGGCCGAGCAGCAGTTTATGTTTGTGCCTTCTCACCAAGGACCTCCCTGTGGTGTGCAGAGCTTTGGCCTGGCCAAAGCTCTACCCACTTCAGCAGTTGCTCTGGGCACTGGAGGGTGCAAGAGCAGACCCAGGACCAAGGAGGAGCAAGCAGAGTCCCAGTTGCTGGAGGATTTCATGACTCCATACTGATCTGCTCCAGACCTGAAATCAGCACTAAAGTGGTTAAATCCCCATTCTGTTTGAAGGTGTACAGATAACTGCTAACTCCAGTAGCAAGGATCAAAGAAAGGGCTAATTGCATGAAAACAAAAACGAAAAAATACTCTCTTTTCCCCTTACAGTCCAATTTGGATTTTCCCAAGCAAATGAATAAAGGAAAAGAGTAAGGGCAGGTCTGGCTTATGTGAGTGGAGTAAATCAGGTTTTAGCCACCTTCATGTCCTTGTAGGTACTGTGTTGAGTCAGCTCCTATTTCCCTGCCCTGCTCCTGTTTCCTGAGTCTAACTTTGCTGATGGTGATTGCTGAGTTGTGCAAGCCCTCAGATTACCCTTGGCTCTATCACTGGAGGCTGCTGGGGGCAAGTGACGTTTTGCATTTTTCAGGAACACAGAAAACACAAAGTCTGATGCTCTTGATGCTTTGTCCACTGTGTTTTTTTTTTTTTAGATTGCACTCTCAGTTCTGGTCTGTCCACCAGGCTGGTTTCACACTCTACAAGCCCCTCTTTCACAATAGCAGCTCTGTAGTTTTTTGTATTTATCTGGTTTCTGTTCATGGCTTTTGCTCTGAAGGAGCAGAATAGAAGTTGAGGCTTGCAGCCCCATATGAGGTTGCTTGTGCATCACTGCTGAGGAAGAATAGGCAGAAGTCATTTTCACTAGGTTGTAAAGTTATGATGAGTTAACATTTCAAAATGTTTCATGGCAAAAGGTTTTTTTTTTTTAATGGATCCTGCTCTCTGTCTTTTGTCAACTGTAAGCTCTTTAGCACAGGAGTTAACTGTGTTTAGAGCAGTCTGCTCAGTGATGTTATATGTAAAAGCAGTTGATTTCTCCAGTGAGTTTGTTTCGGGGTTAATTCCTAATTAGAGAGCTCTGTAACAACAGTCTTATTCCTCCATTCTCCCATTTCACCTCCACCCCTCTAATCTATGTTATGGATTAGCCACAGAAATCGTCTTGTCTCATATTGGTTTTCTTTATAAGACACAACTTTTCTTCATGTTATCTCCAGAATGGAGTGCTTCCTAGACATTCAAAGGAAAAAAAAAAATAGTCCATATTAGGGTGCATCACCACTGCAGGCTATCCGCTATATTGGTTTTAATGAGAAACCGGATAAACCAACTTATGGAGGACACACATACTGTCATATATCATCTCCTCACTGTGCTTGAAATGGCTTAGCTATCTGTTGCCTACAGTGGAGTCATACAACCTCACAGCAGGAAGAGAAAGGTTATAGCAGAGTCATAACAAAGTGACTATGCTTTAAAATTTCCAAGGGCAGATCCCCTTTTATGCCAGAGCTCCATGTATCATGTGATGGTCGTGAAGGGGCTGGGAGTGAGTTTTAGCTCCATTAAGTCCTTGAAGACCATCAACTTCTCAGATATATTGAAGAACATCACCAGGACAACTGTGAAAGGTGTCACTGGCGTGGGATCAGAAAGCATCCCCACTATCCCCAAAGAAAAAGGTCTCAAGAAGGAAAATTGTGCCCAAATCTTTTTTTTTTTTTTAATTTGCGGGGTCCAGAGAGAGAGCTGTGTGCCTTTGAAGGTCTCCCAGAAGGAGAGTCTATCAGGCATTAAATTAGATGGATTTTCTTGAAGTCTTCAAAGGGACCCACCTCTTGCCATTGAGTATAATGGCGGTGCGAGGCACTTGTCTATGGAGCACAGCTTTCTCAGTTACCTAACATTTAAACACAAGTAATGTGCCTACAGGAAGGGTGCAGGGGACTCCTCCACCCCTGCCACTACAGGGTAGTGCTCCAGTAAGCATCTGTCCTTGGGTATATGTGCTTCTGAAGCATTAAGTGTCCACAGTCCAGATCAAGACTACTGATACAACACTTGCCAGAAACATTGCCAAAAATTTGCACAAAGGAAAACAACCATCACCATTTTTAATAAAAAAATGACACTTTTAACAATTTTACTAGAAATATACCTTTTCTATACACAAATCTCTGTCTGAGATCTTCGAAGAACAAGCTATAATCAGAAAGACCACTCAGTGACCAGTAGCATCGTGTCTGTCCCAGAAGTGAACTCGGCCAGTCATCAAGCTCTCATTCAAGCTGTTTTGTCAACCAGGCACTGGAACACCGGGCACTGTGTGTGTCAAATCAGAAAGGAGGTCTACAGATGTATTTCATTAATGTGTAGGTAACATGGTTGCTAAAACTGCCTGCTCCCTTGCGTAGCTTCACAGACATACTATAAATGCAAAGGAATGTAAGTGAGCAACCATTTGCATGTTGAAAAGGAGGGCTTGCATACAAGATCTCTTGATTTGGAGCAAAAATCAGTGCTGCCTGCAGATACCAAAGGGATATTGCACAAGTGGAAGGCAGTAGAGGACGCAAGTGAAGTTTTAGTAGCGCAGGCGAGGATGAAAGGTAGGGAAAATGTAAGTCCTGGTTGTTTGCAACTGTCCTGGAATTTCACTATGTCAAACCGTGCATTATTAACTTCAACATAATACTTTACAAAAAAAGACTCCAACCAATGGTTGCCAGTTCTTAGTGAATTGCCTAGAAGTTATCAAATTTATAATTAGCAAAAAAAAGAAAATAATAACTCTAGATCCATAAGGACTGATGCTTCAGTAAGGCTTCATTGAAAGTAGCATAAATCTTGGGGAGTGAGAGAAGATCAAAGTGGGAGGAGCAATCAGGTGCACTGTTCTATCATCTCGAGAGAAGATCGAAGCGGGAGAACAGAAGCAATCAGGTGCACTGTTCTATCATCTGGAGGAAAGGAGCAGCGAGAAAAGGAGAAAGACCTAAACAGCAAAATGTCACCATTTGCATTTGATAAGCATTGAATAGAACTGGTTGGAAGTTTCTCAGCAATATATGTCACCTTTTGAAGGAGTTTTCATTGACAGAAACTAAAATTTCCTTGTCAAAATTCATCTAAGAAGGTGCTCTTATTTTTGACGCCATGGTATGGACTTCTTGACCTCAAGATAATGAGAAAACATTATACCTCTTTCTCCTCCCTGCAAAATACGCTATCCTCCTAGTTATGCCTGGTCAGGCTAAGAGAGACCTAGCGTGGATCCAGCTGTATGCATTGCCTATCAGGGTATTGATCCTCAACCAATGTATAACAGAATTAGCAAATATTTTATCTGGCCCACCAAGCAGTTAATTATTGGATATCTAACTAGGCCAAAAGAAGAAATGAAGAACCTTACCTAGGAGAAGCATTCTTGTTAAATTTCTGTCCCCATGAAGATCTTGGCTGCTTCATGGAGAGGGCCAACAAAATATTTTTATGTGAAAACTCTAGTGCAGTATTTCCTATTCAACAGCTGTCTGGTATGCCGTCAGTACTAACTAATGGTACAACTGGGAAAAGTGAGGCACTGACCAGTTGGCAAGGTTGGGATAAGGCTCCTGGAATCCCCTATCTTCAGTCTTAGGTTGAATCATCTATCCCCAACCATTTCCTTACGTAGTATATAGTCTTGTCAGACTACAGCTTATTTAAGGTCTTCTTATTGCCCTAATACAGCCCACACTTGCTCAGTCTTTGCATGCTTAACAATACTATTGACTGTGCAGAACTGGGGAAGTGCTCAACGTGTGGAAGGGAGGACAACTAAAATAATGAAAGTAGCAAACAACTTTGCTCTCAGAGAAAAAGAGACCCTGGATGTGGACGTTTCATATCAAAGTACCAGTTTCTGTGCCAGACACACAGCTGGCTTGTTTAGGACCACACTGCATAGACAGGTGACTGACAAGCTGAAGCAGACAGGAAGCTGGTTAAGACAGCGTCCAAATTGAAAGCAACCCACTTCTCACAAGTGCTTGCAACTCTGCTTGCAGCACAACGCTAAAATTGTGCTTCTACTCACTGCAGAACCTGCATCATCTGTGGACAGGGACCCCGAACTATGAATTCCTTGATTTAGCCCTGAGAAACACTGTTCACATATTCAGAAGTAAGCAAGACCTTCTTAAATAAACACTTGGCTTCATAGCATGTACGGATAACGGATTACATTCCCTATTTCAAAGGGGCTGCTGATTGCTGTAGGTGATTGTTACTGTGTAAATATCCCACCAAAGAGCCAGCACACAGCTTTCCAGAAACCTTCAGCTTCAGCACAGTGCAGTAGCCCGACATGTTACTGCTTTGTGCCCTTCCTAGCTAGACGTGCACTTGTGCCTTCGTGCATCATGACAGGCTGCTGGAAGGCACCACTGGAGCCCTGCTAAGAAATTTAGGGAAGTATTTTTCCCATTCCATACTTTGGGGTTTCCTTGTGTTTGCTTGTGTGGCCTGGCATACTTTTCCTGAGGACAGGAAGGAATTTGCCATACAGGTATGGTAAGCCCTGTCTATACTCCTTCATGTCAGAGACAAAATATTCAAGCATGAGCTTTGGGGTGAGGACCACTGCAATAGTAATGTTCTATTAATGGATACTTTGAAGGCTTTAAAGCCAGAGAAAGGCAAAAGGTGTATCATTTCGGTGTATATTTCCATCACAACCTGATGCCTTCTCCATTTCAGAACAGAAGAGATAGCTGCAAGCTGTCTGGTTTAACAGCATCATTTCATGTGGCGAACTGGTCCCTCCCATATCCCTGTGCTCTTCACTCCAAAACTGTAAAACAGCTGCAGGGCAGAAGGAGAGCCCCTGCGTGTTCAGGGATGTGACTGCCCTGTCTTTTCTTGCAGCTCATCCTTGCCACGTGGGAAGGAGGCTACAGCTTGCAGTGTCAGAACCTGCACAGCGCGGGGGAAGCCGACATCCGGGTGAGCAGCGCCGCAGGCCGCAGCGCCAGGCCTGCGGCCACGCACCACACCTGGGCTCACACCAGGGGCAAGGAACACCTTTGGCACGGGCACTTTGAAGGGGTTGCCTACTTGCTCACGGCCAATGGGAAACTGGGATTTTTTTTTTTCTGAATCACCACCTTTTTACAGAAAACATAGCAAGGAGTAGTTCTAAAAGCTGTATATCAAGATCTGTGATCAAAACAGTGCTCCATGACTATTAGACCAGAAAACATGAGTCATCCAGAATTTTTGAGAAAAATCGTATAAAATGTAACATCTGTTGAGCTCTAGCTGTAAATGGATTCAGGCCCAATTCTAAACTTTGGAAATGAGCTCTGAAATGAGCCATTTTGCTGCCTTGGCTTATTTTCATTTCATACTTTATTTCTACCTCACAACAGTTCTGTGCATTAACCGTCTGTTGTTCCCTGCTCTTGGGGCTAACTCTCCAGATACAGTTGGAGCTTGGCCAGAAGGACTAGATAACTCATATCGTTTCCCCTAACACCACCCCTACCAAATTTGCCTGTGTTTTGGTACGTAGTCGCTTAAATGCATTTTCCCATCAGCAAGATGCTTTCCACCTTTCTGTTTTAACTGTCCTTAAACCTTCTGCTCATCATCATCTTAGCGTTCTGCATCACCAAGGGTGGCTGCAGGCTACATACAGACATTTGTGCACTTGTGGTGCCCTTGGTCTAAGCCACTGCAGTGCTGGCAAAGCAAGTATCATTTGCTTCCAGCTCAGCAGATGCACATTATGATGCTCTGTATAATACTTGGGGCTCTGCAAAATTGTAATGTCCTGGGCCATATTTTGAGCTCTGATAAACTGTTTCAGCTCTACAGAGACACGATGGCTTATTCCATTGTGTTGAGTCTCAAAACTGAATTGTTTAAAAACAAGCAGTTGCCAGCATAGTGTATGCAGTGACAAGGAGCTGTGTATGGCAGCACTTTTAAGAGACTCTCTGTTTGATAATAAATTATTAGAATAGTTAGAAGAGCCTTCGTCAAATTTTCTATTTCCTAAATTATAGCTAACAGGACAATCACAAAAAAAATAAAGATGAATTTTCTCTAAACTGCCTCATTCTTAAAGAGAAAAAAGTTGAAGTCAGAACGTGTGCTCCTCTTATTTGCTTTCGTTCTGTGGGCTCTG
>NW_010581295.1:60640-83613 GCF_000705375.1 Tinamus guttatus
TTTAGCTCATTAAACCTTGGGCCAATATATTTCACAACACTAATCACTAGACCACTTTCAACTTAACAGAATATTGCAACTGTCTCGTCATCTCTGCTGCAGTGAAGGAGATGTGCAGTGTAACAGGCTGCTCACTTGCCATTTGTATTCTGCAAAACACCAGTGAAGCTTTTCAGGTGTTTGGCAGCAGGCATGCTTCTCCAGGCCTTTATACAGTCGTAAGCGTCCAGCAGTCTTACTGGAGTTGAGCAGAAAATAAGTATTTTTAACTTGAAGCTCCTCAGTCCCTGTAATATTTTGCAAAGCAGTTTTTTACAGGGGCCTTTCAAAACAGAAAGTAACGTTTGCATCTTTTGCACTCATTCTGAGCAGTACAAAGTCAAAGTAAAGCACTTAGAGGGAGAAGTGTAGATGAAGGATTTAAGAATATCTTCTCTCAGCTTTCAACAGTTGGTATAAAAATGTTTTCCTTGTTGGATTTTTGTAGGTTTCTTCGGACCTACTTTGAATAGCTTTATACATGTGCTCATGTATTCTTATTATGGACTGTCAGTCATCCCTTCCATGCGCAAATATCTGTGGTGGAAGAAGTACCTCACTCAAGCCCAGCTGGTATGTATCTCTTCTACTCTCTCATTTTTAACTACCAGAAATCCTTCAAAATGTCAGACAGGGCAAAATGAATGATAGGTGCCTAGTATCATTTGCAGAATTAAGCCAGTAATTTAAAGTAATTCAAATTGAACAAAATAATCATGCAAATTACTTCAGTAGTATGATCAAATACTACTTTACAAGTACTACTACAAATACTGATTTAATGAGAGAAATGATGCTCAGAAACATTTTCTACTATCAAGTAGAAACTCTACAGCCCATAAAGCCCCATTATTTGTGGCCTATTAAAAAGAAAATGGACACTTTAATCTCAGTAAATGGACTCTCGATTAAAAAGTTATAAAATCCATCAATTATGTAGGATGTTAAAATGTGCTCTGTACACTTCTTATATGGTCTTGCAGCTTGTAGAACTCTCTCTTATCTAGTGAAGAAAAATCAAAGAGTCAAGAAATGCAACGACGCTACAAGTACAAATTGCCAGATGCTGCAAACAGACAGGCTGTTAGACAACAAGGCAGAAAGCGCCTGGCTTAGAAAAGTCTATTCCAGCAATTGCCGTACACAGAGTTCACTTGCATCAAAAGCTTCTCTCAAGATAAAAGGCTTGATATGACACTGCACTAGGTGACGTTACTGTGTCTGATTAAACTCAGTAAATCCTCGTGTACGATCTTTCTCCTACAGATCCAGTTTCTGCTCACTATTGCGCACACGCTCAGCGCGGCTGTGAAGCCATGCGGGTTTCCATTTGGCTGCCTCATGTTCCAGTCGTCCTATATGACCACGTTGGTTATTCTCTTCGTAAACTTTTATGTTAAGGTAAGGAGTCTTCCAAGCTCTTTCTTACAAAGGCGGGAGAGGTGGAATGGGATTTTTGCTTAGTGGGCTTGATGAACTTAAATGTAGAACAAGTATCAGAAGACAAAATATCGTGTATCTATGCATATATATATGTGTGTGTGTGTATTTGTGTGTTTACCACAGTTAAACATAAACAGTATTTTGGAGGCACTAAACAAATACAAGTTTGGGTTTCGCTTTCGTAGACATACCGGAAAACATCTTCAAGAATGGCTGCAAAGGAAACCACTCTCACAACAGAAATCAAGAACGGTTTCCATAAGGACTACTTTGCTACTGCCAATGGATTCCTGAATAATAAGAAAGCCCAATAAGTAACTCAATACTACGGTGTAGTATTTCTCTTTTTTTTTTTCCTTAAAAGACAAAAAAAAAAAAGAGAGGGAGAGAGAGGAAAAAAAAAGACCGAATTACAAGCTGTAGCTTAAACCCCATTTGATTACATTTATCATTTCTTTGCACCAGTCACTAATGTACTGCTATTTAGGTTTTAACAAAACAAGTAGATTTACTTGCCCTGTCAAAGATCACCGTCAGAGCAATAAGGCTAAGAGAAATATCATCTTTCTCTCATGCAAAAGAAAATTAAATCCTTCGGATTTCTAATTCTGAGATAATTTTTTAAAAAGCCTTATAAAGCACTTCATGGAGAAATCCGCTGAAGCCTTCAGAAGGTTAGGACTCTGTTCAGACTAACAGACTTGAGCACTTTCTGTATGCATGAGAAGTCTTGAGACAGGGGTTTGCAACAAGTTCAGTTAAACCATGGTCAAGGTCAAAGAAGAAGAAATGAACAGGGGAAGGAGACACGAGAATCATGCTGCTTCCACCAGCTGGGTCCAGCCTTCCCCACATTCCCAGGAGCTCTCGGCAGGGATGTGGCAGTGGGCAGAGCCCAGGCACCCTCATCGGGGTCACAAACAGACAGACAGACAGACAGACATCACCCCCATACTTGCTTGCTTTGCACATTGAGATCCTAGGCTGAGCCTGGTGGGAGCTTCTTGTTTCAGGGATCTGGGACTGGTAGCCCCAGTGAGCTGCATGATGTAGGGTTTAGATGACGCAATGCTGAACAATAATATGGATTTTTGAGCTCCAGTCAGAGCAAGGCAGGTCACTTCAAGTGTGCTAAGTTAATAGGAGTCCTAACTGAGTAGCTTCTGGAAGAAGGGGGAGCTCAACAACTTAATGAAGATAAGTCCTTTTATCATAAACATGCATGAAGGAAAACTAACCCTATACAAGCAGTGCCAGCTTGAAACATGAAATGCCAAATATTAGTACACTAAAAGATTAACAAAAGCACTCTTACCAAAACCACTTTCCGGAGTCACCCCAGACCAGCAGTTCTCACAAACCAAAGTGATTCTGTCAGGGCATCATTTGAACCAATTTCAGTTACTATGTGAACAAAACCCATCAGCTCCATCAGAAAACTGAAATCCTCATAAAGCTGTGGTGTATACAGAGTGCTAAGCAGCCAGGCTGCTAAACTGACACATCGTAAGTTGGGTGACCAGAATAACTGCGATATTCAAGCACAGCAAGCTGCCAGCGTTCATCTAGCTGCTGCATTTTGCTCTCTTCGTGTTTGGTCACTCCTCATGAAGATGACCACAGTGAAAGTCAACATTTTGCCTCATTTTTAAAATTTGCTAAGGAAAGAAGATGGCAACCAAAAAAATACAGTGACGAAGCCTGTACTCTGTGCGCTCATACCAGCTCTCACTGGCTCTTCCAGAAACCTTTTTTGAAAATCTAACTGATTAATACCACAAAACTCGACACACAGTCGAATCCATCACCTAAGGCAAACACCAGAACGACTGCACAGCCAAGCACGGGTTTTAGTCTGAAAGGAGTCCGTAACCTTTTGGTGGCAGAGCACCCAGCTGTTGGTCAACGCAGACCATGGCTGCAGGCTAAATGTTAAAGTTTGCCATGGCAGCCAAACCCATAGAAATTGTTTTTCTTTTGTTTTGTTGAAACCTAATTTAAAAAGAAAAAAAAAATGCCTTACTTGAAGCTTGAAGGGCTGGACAAAAAAAAAAAAAAAAAGAACAAAAAAAAAAGAACAAAATAGAAACAAAACAAAATTAAACAAAAAAACCAAGATGGTCTCACCTTGCAGATCCAGACCACCAGCAAGTCTGGAAGCAGGTATGTTTTAAATTCTGCAAATCTGTCTTAACATCTTCAATGCTGCAACTTTGAAGAGAAAGAAGCATTGACTTTTTAAACTGATTTTCCTGTAATACATAACACTGTAAATAAACAAATTTTACTATCGGGGGTTTCCTCATTCCCCTTTATTTAAGGTATAAAATTTCTGGGAAATGGGTACTTAAGACTTCCTTTGTTCTGAAATTGTTTTTAAAAGCTTTTAGGACTTTTGTCTCGGACTGAGAAACATCCTCCACTGTGACCGTGAAGTAAAACTCCTACGTGCTTTAGTACAATTCTTGGCTGTTCTCTGCCTTCCTCATCAATTTCCAGCTAAAGCTACAGCTGTAACTAAACAGGTGACATTTCTGCATCTCTCACACACACACACAAATTAGTGTCTGAAATAGACTGATAGGATTTCTTTTTTTACAGTACGCAAATATGTCACAAGTGATCTAGTCACTTGGAAAGTGAGGGAAAAATGTAAAAGTCAAGCAATATCCTTTTGAAGGACTTCAACTGAAAAACTTTGTGAACTGTTCAGTTTCAACTTTCCAGTAGTCACCGGTCAGTCAAATGCAGAAGTAAGTTGCATGCAAAGGAATCCTTGATGCCACAAGTCCCTGATCTTGGTGTTACCTTGCGGAGGTGGTGCATCACAGGTGAAAAAAGAGTTGGTGTTATTCTCAGAAGGAGTCAAGAGCTATAAGAACCAATGGTCACAAAGAGAATTCAGTCTAACAGCTACTCACACCAATAGAGAGACTTACTATGGGTTCTGGCGGGTAGGCATTCCCAGGGCACTCGGAGCCACACTCAGGAAAAGTGCCAGAGTCTCCACATTTGACTTCTTTGCAGAGATTACCTGTCCTTAAAGAGCTGATCCCCTCTCTTCCATACGCATAAACTGTTTTTGTCCTCTGTTTAGACACAATTCCCACGAAGTTCTCCACATCCTATTACCTGAAAATGAAGTTTGCTAGGCACATCCACAGGTCTAATACCCACGTAGTTAGCATTGTAAAGAGACATACTTTTTATGACTAAGAGCTGTTTTCCTACAGGACAGTACAGTTTCAGGAGATGGTTATGTTTAGCTAACTTCTTCCACCCCTGGCAGATTTGAACTTTCCAAATGTAGATGTAATGCCCCCTGAAATATCGTATATCCTGCATCCCTTCTGGCTTAATTTTAAACTAGATAGGGCTACCCAGCACCACCTTTAAAAAAACAAAAATCACATGGCAATGAAATTGGGAATGCCCAGCTTTCCATACGTAGCTCTACTCCCTCTATAAAAATTCTTTTAAACCAAGCTACTGTTGCAACAACTTGTTTGTTCTGAACTAGGAATTGTCCATCAGGAATCATCCTCTGACTCTCAGATTCCTCACCTCCTCCTTCAATTTTCTACCAGCAGGTCCCAGCTGAAAGCAACCTCAAAAGTATAACTTATTTCAGGTTCAGAGTTCGGACAGAGGGGACAGTGCGAACATTAGGCTTTGCTGATCTGTGATTAGCAAAGGGTATGTGTAGGTGCGGGAGGGAAGCAGAGGAAAGTTACTGAGTTTGATTGACTGAATTTGGAGAGAATTACTGGATTTTGGGAACCCAGACTGCTAAAGTGTGCTGAGCTTTGCAGTTTCTCTCACCGTCTGGCAGTAAGTAATATTTTCTCTGTTCTTACTCACGATGAGCAAAAACCAGCCTGCTACATGTGACCAGGAAATGCTGTTATTCTGTTGGATTCCAATATACCACAGCTCCCTGTGTTGTATTGCCAAAAATGCACCTGTGTCCCAGGGCGCCCTTTTAAGGGAGATAACCAGTCTTTCAGGAAAGGTCATCCAATCTGCAGAAGCAGGACGTGTCTCAGCCCGCACCTCTGTGCTGTATTTGGGTCAGCAGGTCTGGCTGACCCGAGACCAGGACAAACACACAGGACTCCTCTGGTCACTGTACCTATTTCCCCCTGTGGAGGACCCCTCGCTGGCACACGCAGCCTTCAGGTGGCCTTGACCCCGGGTAAGAGCAGCTCCCTAAGCCTGTGCACATCATGGAGGTTATATACAACACGTGCATAAACAACTGCTTGCAATAGTTTCATCATCTGAAAGGAATATGGTGTAAAGATACCAGGGGATATAGCAGAGTTTAATATTAAACTGGTTAAAAACTTTTAAAGTATGGGGCAGTTATTCTTAACCTGTGCTTCATAATTCGTATTTCTTTTTCCAGATACCAATGCATTCTTTTCACTCTGTGGGTCACATCGACTTTTTTGTTCTGGCTCAGAAGAATATTTTGAAAATTGAGCTTTATCTGTTTATGTTGAAATGAAGAAAATAACACTCATCAAAGCCTCAGCAGGTAGATAAGGGAAACCTGCTCAGGAAAGATGCCAAATTCAACTAATTGCCTTCCAAAGGGAAATGTCACTGTAACCCAGGATAGCATAATATGGCCAGGAAAAAAAAATCAATTGCAGAAGCCAAGTGGACTTTAGAGGTTCAGGGGATTTCGGCACAAACATGTTGAGCTGGCCCAGCAGCGATAAAAGACTGACTGTCCACAACCCCTCTCCCATCCCACACTACCATTAAAAACAGCCTCTTAAGGTTTAGATCTTTCCAACACAACACATCAGCGAGCGTGAGAGTACATACAGGAGTGTAATATTTGACAAGTTAAAAATACTAACCTCTCCTTTGCTCAAGCTTTTGATCCATTCTACATTTGCTTTCCAAGATTTGTAGTGACAGATTACCGGAGGATCCAACAACAGCAGATAACGTGTGCATCAGTTTTACTTCTCTAAATTCTTTGGCAAAGATACTTAGGGAAAAATGTTCCCACACTTGTACTGTCACAGGAGATGCAAAAGAGCATCCTGTCAACACTGATGAATGATTGGGGGAATGTAGCATACATACCCACTCCTTTGTGCTAACAAAACATAAATGCTTGAGCTGCTTTAACTTAGAGAATGGTAAAGCCATTAAGCAACATCTCAGAAAGCGAAAATAAAAGTTTCCCTGGAAACACAGCCCTAGGAAACATCAGTCAGTGCAGTTACCTTACTGAAGTAAAAGCACTAAGAAGAAGAGTCATTAAACCAGAGAGGGCTGCTCTGGTTCATCCTCTGTTTCAAACTCTTCCTTTAGGGCAAGAAGCTTGCTAGGGATGCAGGTGAGCAAGATAAAAGCAATCACAGCTCAACATCTGCTCTGCTGGCATGTGCCCCCAAGCACTTGGGTTATAAACACATCCTCAGTAGCTTGGCAAAATTTGGCCTACAGCAAGAGCTGCCACATAGGAATCTTCCCCTCCTACCTTTGCCTGCTTTAAATCAAGCACCTTATTTCACCTGGATACATCTGTTATGCTTGGTCAGCTGATGGGAGAATCAATATATACACACACATGAATATAGAGGTTGTGATAGTTACCCAGGAGCTTCTGGAAGGCAAGTTCTAGTAGTTGGGGCTGGGAGCAAGAGTTGTGCAAAACACCTTCCTACATTCACTAATGTGAGCTCTGGATTACAAGAAGCAGTGACAGAGCAGTTCAAGCCCTCACCATAGCAGGGTTTGTCACTGGGTCTCAGGTAGTAAAAAGCCTGAAATGGTTGTGACCTGGTAGAGACAGGCGACATGAAGGGATGCTCAGATCACCCAGACTGATGCCTACTTTGATTAAAACTTGCTGATCAGTGGTCATATAACATACCCATGGGACACAAAGTATGCTGAAAACTTCATTATCAGCCAGCAGAAACAGTTTCAGCGCACCCAAAAATATTCTAGGACAAAACAAGCACGGGCAAAACTGGGCTCTCGTTAGGGAAGCACATTGTGTACAGGGAATGATTCCTACCCACGTGGCAATTTGAGGTCTGTTTTGTAAGTGGATAAAAACAGTGCTTGGGAAGTGTGCCATGTTCCCACAAATTCATTAAGATGCACTGGAACATGGTAAGTCTGCCACAGGAGAAAAGATAGCCTGCAAGAAACAATTATAATTTAGAGGACACTGTTTTAACAGAGGTTGACATTAAATAGCAATGTTTATCTTCTGTTCCTTTTCAAGGGACCTTTGATGCTTATCTAACCCTAACATTGTTCACTGTACTTTGAGCTCTCCTTGAAGCCAGCAGCCACCGGCTTCCAAAGTGATTTATCCAACCGCACTTGCAGTTTTCTCTGTGATGCTCCAAGTTTCTTGCCCTCCGTAGCCCTCACTGCAGTTTGCCACTGGGCACCCTCTTTAGAGGGACAGGCTGATAGTAGCTCCCTCTGCCTGTGCTTTCATTTCTGCAGTGCACAATAGAGTGGCTGAGACTTCACAACAGCATTTCCCAGGTTGCATGCACACAGGTACACTTTGCACAGGCTTGCAACGTACAGTAACTCAAAAGACAAGGAGCTTGCTAGCCCATGCAAACAATATTTTATTTGCACTCAAATCGCTCAGTGTTTTTACATTTGATAAAGATATCAAAGAAAGAATCCATGTGTTCACTAAACCATATTTAGGTTCCCCTCACACTCACCTCCCCTCCCCCTTTTTATATATATATTAGACCTATCTTGCAATTATTTGGTAGGAACCACCCAGGCAGCTTGGTTTTTTTGAGGGGGGAGGGTTTCTTTGTTGTTATTTATTCATAACAAAGAAGGCTTAAGGCATTTGCCCACCAATTTTCTTTCCCTGTAAAAGACTAACATATCCTCCCCCCAAGACTCAAAAGTCCTCTTTCTGCTCCGGAAGATACTCGAATGCCATTAAGAGCCTTTATGGATTCAGGGGTTCGTTAGTCAGAAGGGACAATGAATACAGTGCTGTCTGTTTCCTTCTTCCCTGGGAGTTCATACTGTAAGGGAGAAAAAGAGGTAACATTCCAAAAGTTAATACCAATGCCTTTTTTTTTTTTCTTCAATACATATACACACACTCACTTATATATAAAAGAGAAGAAACTGCAGAGAGCCTAGAAACACACCTGGATTCAGTTACTAATTTTCAACTACCAAGCCAGGAACAGGGTGCTGCAGGATGAGCAGCTCGCATGAGACAATTGCTTCTTCCTCAGACTTCTGTGACTTAGAGGTGCATTTCAGCAGCAGCTATGGCAAGGGAAACACCTATATTCCTGAGCAGTCCTGTGCTCATAATCCAAACCATTTCCTATAGAAAGGCTCACCTATGGCAAGGGAAACTCCTATATTCCTGAGCAGTCCTGTGCTCCAAACCATTTCCTATAGAAAGGCTCAGGATTTGAGCTCCAGTACATAAGTGAAAGGAGGTCTTGATTTTCAGCATCTTTTTTTATTTAAATTCCAGGCCTGATCTACACATCTTAAATGACTGCAAACATAGTTGTTTCCTTTGACACTTTCTTCAGCTTTTCATGCACTACAGACACGTGACACATCACAAATCATAACAGCCTACTGGTCTTTTGCAGGAAGTATTACTAAATGATGGCTTTCATTCTTGTCTTCTCCCTTAGGCATCTGCTTTTTCACAGCTTTCCCTGATGGTTCCCTGATTAATCCCTTTCCTAAAAAGATTAAAGAACCTTCCCTGTGGAAGCTGGTGTTGAATAAGAAAAAGCAGGCAAGACAAAAATGTTATGGAAGACAGCAAAAAGAGATGAAAAGGAAGAGCCAGAGAAATGGTGGGTGCACAAAACAAAGCCCCAGTAGCCATTCCCAAATACAGCAGACACTGTCCAGCAGAGTTTTACTAACCAAAATTACAGGATCAGAGAAACATTAGACCCCACAGCAGCTGGGCTTTAGCACCCCCTTCACCCCCTCCTCCTGGTGCTGCAGATGGTCAATTTGGCTGGAGGGGGAGGAGGAGGAGGGGTTGATAAAGTCCCACAGCTTGGCAGTAGCTCAGATGAGGTGGGTGTAGACAGAGTTGTGGGGAAAAGCACAGCTAGGACCTCATTGACAAGTTCTGAAGTAGCTGGTAGAAGGGCTGCAGCCTGACACACTCAGTGCACTTGTGCACCAGCATCAGCTCTTACTGCAGAGGGAGACCCATGTGGGAGCCTAAGAACAGCATCTTCTCCATGGAGGGTTTCCAGCTCATGCTGGGTCATGAGAACATGGAAGAGGAGAAATGGGAAGGGCTGAACTGCTCCTTTCACCTCAGTGCCCAACAGCAGAAGGAAGGGACAGGACCCCACCACAGTATGGGGCTCATTTCAGAATAAACCCCACTTTCTTGTTGCGTTAAGATGAGAGTGTCTCATGATGAACTGCCCCTCAGGTAAGGCAATGATGCAAAATGCTGCAGCAATACAGAAGAGCCCCTTGTGGCTATGTCCCATCTAGCAGCAATGGACCTTGGCCAGCAGGTGAAATTGCAGAACTACAGTTGCCATCTTCTCACTTCTAATACCTATCAGCCACCTCACAGCTCAGAAAGGCCACCCAAAGCTGCTGGTGTACCGCACGTACCGTTGTGTTCTGGATAGTTTCCACAAAACTCTTTGCTGTTTCACCCAGGGCTGAGTCAACAGATTGAATTCTGGAAGAAAGGTAAGTTTAGCTAGTTTGCCTTCAGAGTATTAACACTTACTAAATAAATTTAAGCAAATTGAGAGATTTAACAAAAAGACCCTGAGGAGTCCCCTTTTTGCATTATCCTTTCTTTGGGGAAAACACAATCAGAGGATGCATCTTGTTCCAAAGAGTGGTACAGGTCCCTTGAGGTACATACTCATTCTGCAGTTTCCCCACGGGAGTCCCTCATTGCTTCCTATTCTCAATTCCAAATCTTAACAAGACTGCAAAGGCTCCATCAATGAACACACAGTTCATGCTGTGATGGCATCAGAATACACTGAGTGTGCTTCAAGCACTGCTCTCGAATACTGCTTCACATATACGAGTACAATTAGTATAACAATGTACTACTTTACCATTAGAGGATTTGTGAGTATGCAAGACATCTGGCAGACACATACCGCTGCTTTTGCTGGTTGCAGAAAGAATCCAGTTTCAGGGCTTGTGCATTCCAGAAGTCCTAGATAAAAATAAATAAATAAAGCCTAAATAGCACCATTACTTTAGAAGGGCAACCTCCATGGATTATCCCAAGAAGTCATACACACCACTGCATCCTTCTCCATGTTTGCTAAGACTTGAGTCTCCTTCTCAAGACTGGCAAGCTCTTCAACAACAATCCTTTGGAAGGTTTCCAGCTTATTCAGCCTAATGATGAAGAACAGAAATGAGTGAGACATTTTACGATGTAATGGCACAAGGCAGCTGACAACCCTGCACTCCCCTTTCAGCACTGAACCTGCCTTTATAGAGAAGCTGACCTCTGTGCTGAGCCACATTGGGAAGATTTGTTCAAGTTTTCTGTAGAGTGCAAGAATATCTGCACTAAACTGAATAGTAGCTCAAGCTAAATATCCTTCCTCAAAAAGCAGTCAGTAAACAAGGCCTAGGACAGAGAACTCTGTTCCTGTATTCATTGATTTTTTTTTTTAAACTGACAACCCAGGACACTGGGAAGACACTCCACAAGATCAGTGCCTGTAAAGTCCGCTAGCTGACATTTAATACTCAAATGAAACAATCTGCAGAAACAGGTACATAACAGAGCTTGAAACAGATCTGTAGTAAAGTTTGAAACACTAGCAACACCCATTACATTTCTTTGCTTCCCCTCCCCATTTCATTAAGTAAAACAGAGTGGAATTTCCTTGTTTTGCTATAAAATATACAGTAAAGGAGGATATTAAGTATAGCAAGAGGATTTTTAACAGATTGGGGAACACCGATAGCTATCAGAAGGCAGCCTAAGGACTGCTTCACCATCCACTCTTAATGCAAACTTGTTTTGCACTAACCCATCCCTTCTCCCTGTACAGGAAAAGCAGAATAAATCATAGGCGTGCTGCTTCCAAAACCCTTACTATGGAAAGGGTTGCACAGAAGCTATTTTGCCTTACAGACTATGATAAGCCCAACAATTTACACAGTATTTGTGTAAATAGACATGAAGCTGGAGGCATTTTCAGCAGGCAACAGAACTTACCTGCACTCGTGGATCTGATTCAACAAGGTCAAGACGTTCTTCTCAGAGGTCCTCAGCGCATTCTGCGCACAAGTCTCCATCTTTTTGTACCTGAACTAACCACAGGATATGCTGTCAGAGAAGGGCAGTGGCCTAGCTCAAAAATCCTGTTTGGAAAAGGTTTCCAAAAAGGTTTCTCTCTCTCCCAACAGGCCTTTCAGTTCAGCTAAAAACAGTTAAGTCACACTAGTTATAACAACAGATCTTTACACAGGCTGTGTGACTTTGAGTCAGGGTTAAGTAATCCCAACCAGCTTATGATGAGCTTCTTCTCTGCTCCATCACACTTAACAACTGCACAAAACCAGATCTCTATCAGCACCACTTCAGAGCAGTATTAATGCAAGCTGGGTACATTTTAATCATAACTGATTTCCGTTGCAAGTGCAACCACCTCCAGCTGCAACTCAAGGATTAAAGCCAAACTTACTGTGAACATTTAACACCAACTTAAATAAAAAATAAAAATAAAAATGAGCCACCACTACACTTGCACAATGCTGCTGGATCCAGTATAAATCTGCTCTGCCAGGCCTCTCAATTGGGTCCTGAATTTAGGTTGGCTATCACTATGTTCCTTATATTCCAAAAAGCTTTGATCCATTCCTTCTGATGGCAATAAATATTTGTAAGTTGGTATTTAAATAGGCATTTAAAATACCTATACAAATCTGAGTTTCCAATATATAAGATCCAGTAAGAAAAAGGAAGAACTTAAATTTCCCTCACATGTCATTCCTTGGCTTTTCCGTAACACTTCAGAGAACATATGGATTTTTGAAATGCTTAAGAGAACTCCAGGCTAATAGTGTAGTCAAAACTCTGCATTCTTGGGCATAAAATATAGATTTACACTAACTTCTCCTGCTGATTAAATGGTAATATCATTTTGTATGAGAAAATGCTACACACCAAGCACACATACAGAGTGCACATTACCCAGAAGAGTTTTTTTAGTTGGTTGGTAAAGCTTTCAAATGCAGTAATAACCCCTGAATCGCTGACATCTTCGCTCATTATCTTGGCAAAAAAGGCATCATCCATCTCATCCACTTGCTGGCCTGTAAGAAAGCATAATCCCAATTAGTATCTTGCTGAAGGATTTATCAAAATATAAATACATATACTATTAGAGCAGGATGTAAGCAGCAGCATTTGCTATAGAGTTGGAATTTGAGTATTGCTCTTCTGGACTTAACGGGAATGACATTGACCCAAAAGGCTTCTTAGAAAGCAGTATAGAAGAATAGACCTGACACCAAGCATCAAGTGCAATATATTTACAAATAGTGAGGCAATAGTGCATGAACACACAGTCAAATGAGGCCAAATGTCCACTTCTGTCCTCTAGCTGCTATTTAGTGGGCAGCCCACCTATCCTGCTTTCATTCCAGGCAGGCAGTGCCTTGCAGTTTCTTTGTCCTTTATTTGCACATTTTTTCTTTGATAGCTCCAGAAAAATCACTGCTCAGGAAGACTGGAAAATACTACCAGTGCTCGGCAGCTTTCTGAGTGCACCTTGTATCCAAGGTGCCTAAATTTCCTTGTTCCCAAGTCCATTGCTTTCAATGATGGCACCACACAAAATGTGCTTTTGTTTTTATTTTTTTTTTTTGAATCACATTTAGGGTTTTGGTGATAATACCCTGCAGGCAGTACCTGTTTGCAGTCTTTCACAAGACTATGGTTTTTGTCAGCAAAAGAAAATAAAATCAAGATATTTAAGACTTCACCTTAACTGCCAGCCTCACTTTACCTGTTTCAGCCCCCTTTTCGTTCTCTATTGAATTGAAAAGTCTCCTTGGTTTATAGGGAGTGTCAGAGGACAAGTGACTTGTTTCCCAACTGGAAAGTTTAGGCTTTTTCACGACAGTGCCACTTAACACACCTAAAAAGACAAGAAGACATCTGTGGGGTTTTTGTTGTTGTTGTTGTTTTAAATGAGGTATGTGGCATTATCTACCTAGAGTAGATACATTGGAACAGGCTGCTCAGGAAAGTGGTGGAATCACTGTCCTTGGCAGTGTTCAAGAAACATGTAGATGAGGCACTCGGGGACAGTTTAGCAGGGATGGTGGTGATGGGTTTACAGCTGGACTCAGTCTTGAAGGTCTTTCCCAACCACAGGACACAAGACTGCACGAGCAAGTCTCTTGTCTTGCAAGTGCAGGCCTCTGTGTTGCCTAGTGTTATGGCAATAATTGGAAGCCCTTTTTCCAACATCACTAAGGTTGCCATACAATAGTTTAACCCAGCTACATTTACTTTTCCTTCTACATCTTCAATCCTTACCTGACAGATTTTGGCAGTTTTCTCTATTTTCCCAGATTTCCCAGCCACCAGAGAGCAGCGCACAAAGGCCCGCTGAGGAAGGCATGCGCAATCATAGAATCATAGAACTGTTAAGTTTGGAAGGGACCTCTAGAGATCATCTAGCCCAACCTCCCTGCACACGCAGGGTCACCTAGAGCACGTCAAACACTGGTGCGGACATACAAGCATGGTCTCATAGCACCACATTTTCAATGTCTTGAAAGGAAGTTCAGTCATCCCTCGTGCTCTCCTCTGCACCTCTTCCAACCTGACTTCACCCTTTTTGACTACAGCGAGCCAAAATATGTTTTGGTCAGGGTGGAAGCAGAGCCCTTCCACCACCAAAAATTTACCCTCTTCAGGAACACAGAGCTGGAGGCAGCACCCCCTATTTTATGAAAATTTGAAAAACAAACAAGCAAACAAACAAACACCACCCTTGGGTCCCATTGTCCACTTGCATGAACTCAGCAAGGGAGCTGTTCTTGAATAGCTGCCCTCCAAGCACCCAAAGAGGGCAGGACATAGGAAGATAGCAGAGCTCAGGACACAGAGGTACAGCTGGACCACGACAAGCACAATGGAGCAGCATCCAAGGAAACTCATAGATTTAGGGTTCAGGGGGTAAGTATTCAGACACATCATTACCCGCACCTAAACTTCTGAACATAACCTTAATTCCTCCTTCAACTCCTCTCCATCTGAAACATTGTCCAGTGAACAGTGATAAATTGATAATATAATAGGGTTTTTTTCCCCCCAAAAAAATAATCCAAAGAGTTCACACTGTGAAGCACTGTGAAAGCTTGATGGATGAGACCCCTGTATCCGGAACATGAACGTAGCCTCCTCACAAGAAAGGGAATGCTTTTACCTGAGTCCGGTGCTTTAGTAACTCAATGCACATGAACAACTTTAAAACAGTCTCTCCCAGAACTAGATTGGGAGCAAGAATATTAGTGAGAACACAAGTCATAAGGAACCCATTGCTACATGACTTCTGCGAAGCTCTGTTGTCTCCAGTCACAAAAAGCATCAGTGCACATTGGCTTTTACCACATGCTTATATCACGGTCTCTCTATATATTCTCAGAAATAAAAGCAACAACTTTCAGAACTGCTTTATGTTTAAACATCCCTTTCTCATCCCTTTAACATCTCTTCTGTGTTATTGAGACCAGCATACCTGAGTCCTTCCGTTTGAACAATTCTTCTTCTCTTGACGACTTGCCAGATTGAGAAAGAAGAGAGGAAGGAAGGAAGGAAGGAAGAAAAAAAAAAAAAAAAAAAAAGAGGTAACCCCTTGACAGTTTGTATGCAGCACATCTAAAGTACCACAATGCCCTGCTCCTGATTTTTAGATGAGAAATATTTGCTTAGAAAGTATTTAGAAGTTAGAAATAATTTGAAGTAGGGCATTTCACACCTGTGTTGGCTTCTCTTCAACACTGGAATAGTCCTCAGCAGAAGCATTGTTCAATACTGGATTCCCTTGTTGCTCTGAGTCTGTTTCACCTGCACAAGTGATCAAGATCAGCCAAAGTAGCCGTTAGATTTTAAATGTTGTATCTATTAAAACAGTAACAGAATCAGTTTAATTAAATACCAAGAAGAGGAAGGAAAGAAGAAGAAGAAAAAAAAAAGAAAGAAAGAAAAAATGCTGCTTGTTTCTATCTCTGCACACCTATAAAGGAGAAAACAGTGCTTCAAACTCAGTCCAAAGGCTGTTTTATTTCTGTCTGTCCTTTAGGAACTTTCATTCACTTCCCACTGTTGCTGCAATATTTAAGTCTGTGTAACATTGCATTTAGAGCCACTTTATTCAAGCATACATGTTCTCGGAAGAAATGAGAGCAGAGAAAATAGACTGCTACAACAAGCTATTTCAGAGTCAAAGAAGTCAATAGCAAAAAATAAACCAACTCAGAGTAAAAACCCACACCAGTGCACAAAGAAGGAAAAAAAACATAAATAAAAGCCACTTAATATTTGGCGGAATAAGTTTTCTGGCTTTTCCTATCCAAGTTATACCACAATTCCCAGCCCAGAGATTGACATATCATAATACGCTGGGACATACGATTTCCACAGCATCACTCACAGCAGGTTTGGGTAGCTTCCAACTGGTTGAGGAAGCACAGATAGTGCAGTGGGATTTTGTAGTAGATTAAATACTATACGAGTTGTTGCTCACACTGCAGCTTTAGATATATTATAAAAAAAAAAACGACTATTAACATCACAGAATGGAGAGAAAATCCTTTTAAGCAAGTTCAACCAAACCACAGACCTGCATCAAATAATATAAAAAAAATAACAAAAATAAATAAATACAATAATATAAAAAAAGCACACTAATGCTCGGAGGGGTCTTTTTCTTACCAAGGCACCAAAGCTGGAGCTTTGGGTGCAGATGGCAAATCAGCCTGGACAGGAGAGGTAACACGACTGTGAACATAAGGAAGCCCCAGACAGGGCACTGACAAGGCACCCTTTCCCATGTGGCTGCATGGTTTAGGCACCAGATTGCCCTCATGCCCACCTAATGCCCTCTCTCTTCAAGATACTTCATCTACAAACATTACCCAGCTTCACAGACATCACAAGACAATCACACAGCAGAAAGTTTACCAAAATGGCATGATTGGAAAGACATTTAAGAACAAAAAAATACATCAAAACAACTTTTCTAATAGTTTGAACAAGAAAAAGAGAAATACCAGCAGCTTTCGCAGTAGGTACATCATCTCCCTTGTCATTAGATGTACCCTTTTTCTTTAGGGTTTCCTCCTGAGCTCTTGGCCTTGAAACTTCCGACTGAAACAAAGTTGAAGTATGAGTTTTATTTAAGGATTTTTTTGATTAAATATTTTTAAAAGCATTTTAATAAAATGGTGAGGCTTTTCTGAAAGATGACTAAAACATATGAATGGCCATCTCCAACACTGAAGGAGATTTCTTCCCTGAAATAAGACATAAACATTTTGGTCAACAAATAAAAGGTTTTAGGGGAAAAGCTTTCAGCACAGCTGCCAGATCTACAATGATTTCCCAGCCTTTAGTGTGGGAACCACTTTGTGGCACACAACGTACAGTGCTTACAACCTGGGCAGTTTGGCGTTGTTAAACTATACTTTCCTTTGATCAATGTATGGGCCACTTATTTCTACTCCCCTCTGTATAATTTGTGGTTAGCTTTCTAGAAGTGGAGAATCTCATGGCATGAGCAATGCTCTGACAATACAAGACAAAAATTGCCAACAGGACAGAAAAGGAAGCAACCCAAGGAACTGGCTGGTACTTGGCTGGAAAACACAAGAGGGAAGAAGCCAGATAACAGTTTTCTGGTGAAGAGGCCAAGTACCAAACATTTAATTGCTTAAAACATTTGATAAGAAAGATAACATCAATTTGTTTACTTTCAGATCATTCATATGCGTCTGGTTTGCATATGCAATGCTTTGAATTCTAAAGTACAGTAAATATCACAGGTCCTTACTTTCTTTGCCTGGTAGTCACTGCCACTACTTGCAGAAGATACTGGAAGTACTGCAAGGAGAAAAGGTTTCCTGGTTACTGACAATGTAACTGTGTTTTTTATCCACTGAAGAGATGTCAAAGAGTAATTTTATTTTAAATTTGATTTTTTTGTGCATCTGCAAGAATAAACTCCACAACTCGTGGGCTGAGTTCCAAGAGTTCCTTCCTACAAAGCTCCTAAGCGATGCACACTGATCACTACTAAGAATCACTGTATTCAGAGTAGCTCCCTCAAAAATGCAGGCATGGGAGCTCACCTGACAGCCTCTAGGCCCCAACTGGGGTGCATGGGCCGGTATAGGAGCAAAAGCAAACTCTCGCAGAACATGGTATACAGCATAATTTCTCCCTCACTTTTCTTTTACTTTTTAACCCCTGCAGGGGCCTAACTGCAAGGCTCTTCCTCTTCATGAGGTGGAGAGAGATCCCAACACTTCCAGATCACTCTAGCTTGAATTAGGGGCTGGGGAGGCTCACTGCCCTCCAGCTCGGAGCAAGACACACTCTCCGCCTTCCCCACAGCTGGTTTTTTAAACCATGCAGAGGATGAACACCCGCCAGAGCCTGAACAGGCAAAGGGGCAGCCTTGGTCTGCAGGTTGCACAGCTTTTGGAGATCTATTGCCCATACCTGCCCTCTCGCGCCTCTGCCGCATAGCACGCTGCCAACAGCGCAGACTTTACCTTTTAATTTGCTTCTGACCCGAGTCCTTTTTCGGGTGTAATCAAGAGATCTTGGCAACGACTGCTTCTGTGAGTCAAGGATCCAGCTTTTTTCGCTCAGGCCAGTGCTTGCATTTTCACTGTTGCTTTCAGAGAAAAGATGCTTCCTGTAACTGGGCTAAAGATACTATATTAGGAGTGAGCCCTGCTCAGTCAGTAACTTCCCTCCTCTAACCCCCAGAAACCCTTCAACCTCTTCTCTCATTTTGCTAGAAAATTATTGCCCTTATTCCTCCCCACACTATGAAATCCAAAGCATTTCAAGCCATCAAATCTGCTAAAATAGCAGCTGGGCTGTTAACTGTCACACCAGAAGGGTAAAACCAATAAGTTGTGGACACTTGCCCTTTACCAGGCTGCTGCCTAGTGTCTTCCTTCCTCATCTCCCCCTCCCTCCTGTGCTCTGTATAAAAGACATTTCAGCAGAAAAATAAAACCAAAACAAACAAAAACCTAACAAACAAAACCACTAAAATGCAACCAACAGTACAGCTAGAAAAAGAAAGCAGATATACCAGAATTTCATGCTCTGGCAATCTCAGTGTTCCCCAAGGATTACTGCTAAAGGCAACAAGTAGCCCCTTTTCAGACTCGGGAACAGGGCCAGATGCTTGAAATGGTTCCCAATTTATTTAAAGTGTCATTTGCCCACTGCCACCCCACTACCCCAAGGAGGGCTTTCCACCAATGCTGAACATGTGTCACCACTTTGCCCACCAATGTCTTCACATGGGCCTGGGGACATCCCAAAAGCATGTCTGCAGCTTGAGAGCAGTGACCAGCAGAGATACAAGCCCACACGGAACAAGACTAGGTTTCAGGCTGTTCAGGGGTGTAATAGCTCATCCCCACGATGCACACAGCTCCCACACCACCCACCCGCCGTCTCTGGAGCTTGCTCGAGTCCTGATTCTTGTCTTCTGTTTCATGACCCCTGCAAAGTAACCCATCAAGACATAAGTTAGACTAGCCTGATAATTCATCACAGTTTTATGGACAGAAGGCGTAAAAGCATGTGGCAGTGGTGTAAGAGAGATACAGGCAAATAGCAGTAGAAGAGGCCTTTGAGAAATATATCAACAGGGTGTCCAAGTTATTATCAGGCAGCAATTAGCCAAGTCTTTCTTTGGCTGGTTTTGAAAAACAATAATCCAGGAATACCTGAAGTTTAACAAAAACAGCAGATCAGGCTACTTATTTAGAAGTGACAAATTCCTGGCAGCTTTATTGTAACTGGCGAAGGCAAAGGAAATGCAGAGTATTCGAGCATTTTTCAAAGTGAAATCAGCTGTATAGGTACATATATATATATATACACACACACACACACGAATATATGTATATTAAAATGTAGAAATTTCTGGAAGTCTTACTAGCGTAAAAGTGATTTTCCTCCCTAGTGGCTGTCACAACTTTAGTACTGGTAACGTCTACTGCTACTGGGACAGCTAAGCCAGGAACTATCTTATTAGAAGCATCACAAACTATTTTAAGTTAGGATCAAGAAAGATAACTAAGGTAATGGATTCTTGAATCAGGTCAGGGGATTCAAACAATGTACATATGATTTTGTACCTCTGCTTTTGTGAAGAAAGTCTCTGTCCAAAGACCCTTTCTTTTGCTTCAGCAACCTGAAAGAGGAGCACATTTTTTTTTCCTTAAAATTCAATGACCCCGCAAAGCAATCTATCAAATTAAAACACATGAAGAAGAGCTAGCAAAGGAGTGGATTACAAGCAGCCTAGTTTCCTTTTTAATGGAAGGGATTTGTTGATTGAAACAATGTCAAAAGTGACAACTGACAAACATTTGTCTTCTCAACAGATCTGCTATACTCCCCCTCCCCGCCTTTATTTTACTGGGTAATATTCAAGAGAAATCTCATTTAAGCGATGACGGCACCACTAGTGCTAGCACTGATATACTGTGCCAGACCTAGGCAGACTTGGGACAGGACTGTTCAAACCCTACTGAGCTCTCCATGAAGCAGGGTTTAATGCTGACACCCAGTGGCAGTACTGAGGCCTGGGGGTGCTCAGCTCTATAGCAGGAATTTGGGGTGGCTGGTTCAGCACCTACGATTGCTTATTTAAAAGGAAGCACCAGTTGCCCCAGTACTAGCAAGAGGCTGAAAGTCTCAAATTCCTATTGCAATCGGCTATATCCTACCACATTCATCACAAAATTCAAGAAGTTAACGGCATTTTTTCCTGGGAAAAATATCTCTGTACACATATAGCCTCAAATAACCAGTGAGCAGCCTGAGTTTTACCACAGCAACACACCCCCTCTTACTGCATTTCTCCAGCAAGCAACATAATCTTCTCCTCAACACTGCTCAGGACAAGTTCTGCCTCAATTTTACCTTTTCATGACTTGCAGAGTCCGAGTTTTCAAAGTCATAGGAATCCTTCCTGCAAGGAGGAAACACGCGAGCACAGTGTATCAGCACAAAGAGTCAGTCTATAGAATTTCATTGAGAATACTCAGTGGGAAAGGGGGAAATACTGCTTTTAATATTTATAAACTTTGTTATACAGTGAACACTTAAAGATTTTATATGCCTACGCCTTAAGCTGAAAAAACAACAAATTACCCAAATACTTATTCCTTTCTTACTTAGCCTCTATTACTGTCTCCATTCTCACACCTTATTTCAATTGTAACTTTTTTATTTTCAAGGAAACATTCAGAAGATACAACCAAGTAATCTTATGAAAGATTACGTAGCATATAAATCAGTAATAACAGGATGTGGTAGGAAGGAATCATGAATGCCTTGAAAGACAACTCCAGAAGTCTTTAAGAGGAGAAAATTCTATCCCATTCATTCCATCTCCATTTAACTCACTTCTGAATGCTATAGCATTCAATGGTTGCTCTCTAATCAGTTCTCTGAACGCAATTGAATTTTGTTTTCATGCCTTTCAAAATATTAAAAACAAAGTTATTCCTATTTCTTTCTCCAAATCCCAATTATTTTAAAAATACTACAAATGCTCAGCATGCTTTGTGCTCTCCTTTTCTTACCAGGAGAAGAAAAATAAAGAACTAGACGCCTTTCTCATTAAAACTTCCTACAGGAAAAAAAAAGAAACGCACATTTTTAGATAAGACACTAGGGGGAGCAGAATGATCGAGCTAAGACACCCTTCTCCATCTCTAATCTCTGCTCCGCCGCTCCTGTTTTACAGCAAGTGCATGACTTATTTGATCTGAAGGCACAAAACTTGTAGTAATGATGTTCTTTGATATTCTCATCCATGACCAATCTAAAAATTAATGTAAATTTTCTCTCTCTCTTTTTCAAGTTAAGAATCAATAGCTACCAGGATCCTCCGGTAAAACAACAAAATATTCAAAACTCAGTTCAGATAATAGATGCAAGATCACATCCAGAAGGCAAACTTAGGAAAATAAATACTATCATTATTTTTCCATGGCAAGTAGCATGGGCCTTACTGCCTGAGGAGCATTTCCTCTTCCCCACACAAGCGCCCCACAGCTTCAGGTTAATTTGGGTTCTGACTGCATGGCCGAGGTTGCCAGGGGCATAGCCGCAAGAACCAGAGTGCCTGAGAAGGGCACAGGTTGCAAGACAACAGCCACATCTGGAAGATGCCACTGTCACCTGGGGCCTAGCACATGGCCCATTGCTGAGGTTGCCACACTGTTGAGGCATCCCAAAGGGACAGAGCTGCTTCAAACTCCTGCAAGCAGCTCGGGGGCCAGTCCTTGACATAGGGGCTATTTGCTTTCCTTCACGGCATGATAAATCCTGTTGCACACACTGCTTTGCAGGTAGAGAGTGTAGGGATCACGCAGGATGGGTTGCAACATGCAGGGCCAGGAGGAGCTTCCAGCCCTTGGGCTGGTGTAAACCTCTCCCCAGACTCTTGAACTCCTCCGTCCACGCTGCCACCAGCTTCCTTAGTGTGAGCAGACTGCTAGATGGAGGTAGAGCAGAGCAACAGATAGAGAGGGAGCCCAGCCTGGAAGTCCAGGACACATGACAGGAAAGGGCTGAGGCAATATCAGAAAAGCTTAGATGTCTGTGACTCATAGTTGTGCATGGCCATGGTCCTCTCATCCTCTGGAGGGTCAAGGAAGATAGAAAGGCTAACGGGACACAGCATCACAGAGGCAAAGGCATTTTGGCAGACTAGCATTAGCTTCTCCTCAAGTCAGTCAAGCAAGACAAGTTACAAACTTTGTCAAAAAAAACAAGCAGCTGGCTATAGCTGTTGCTCAGACAGCTCACACTTGAACGCTTTTTCTATCCCTCCGCATTTTTGGGAAAAAAAAAAATCACTTAGTGCACCAAACCCAGCACATGCTCAAGCCTTTTATATCATACCTGGCTTCATTCTTCTTCTCCTTCACCAAACTTGCTTTCCTGTTTCTCTTTTTTCTGGCATCATCCTTCGAAAGGAGAAAGGAATTCTTGGATCTCAAGCTAAGACACATTAAGTAATGTAAGTAAATGCTAGTTTATCCAACTTGCAAGGTCCCATGCCAGGAGCACAGAGAGAGATTCGGCCTGGGAGGATCATCAGAGATCAGGTCAAAAAATGAATCAACATAGCTAGGTACTTCCAAGATCCGCTTCTCTTCAGGAAGCAAATCTTTGCTCTTACAAATGG